>JAKUBJ010000098.1:0-36708 GCA_030566855.1 Tortispora sangerardonensis | reverse complement strand
AAAATTTCATTGTATTTCCCGATTAGAACAGTAATAAGAAAAAACCGTTTGACAGTTACGTTTGACAGATGACAGTTGAGCGGCTTTTACTAAATTAAACCTTATTTTGTATGTGATGATTGAGTGGCTTTATTCTACAACCAATTGCTACAAGAAAATGCTTCTATTTTACTATTCTAATTTATTAACCGTATAAAGGGTTTGCATAGAGTGTGAAGTGACCCATGATACTTCATATGTTCATATTCTTTTCGCCAAGAACGTATGAAATGTTGTCTTTTTTGACAGCTTTGTAAACAAGATCTTCACTTTTAGTTTTTAGAATTGTGATGTTCTCTTTTTCTAAATCATACCCAGAAGAAAGCACAATATGATTAGAAGATACAACAACTATACGGTTTCGTTCTTCCAAAAATGTTAACATCTTGTCAAACATTTCATCATTGCGAAGTGTCGCGCGAGATCCAACTAAGATCATCTTTTCCATTGCACGAGTAAGAGCGACATTTATTCTTCGCCAATTAGGAAGAAGATTTCCAATATTATTTTTTAAATTTGAGCGTACTAAAGAAAGTATAACGCATCTTTTATCTCGGCCTTGAAAACTGTCCGTAGTCATAATTTCTAGTTCTTGATCTTTCTTCATTAGTTCCGTTCGAAGTTTGAATACCTGATCGGCGTAAATTGAAATAACAGCAATATCTCTAGAGGATAAGCCACATTCTTTAAAACCGTCAACAAGCAAACTAATAGTACGGATTTCAAAAGAATTACAGATAGAACCTTTGCACGACTCTTCATGAAATCCCATACCATCCGTGTCCAGAAAAACTATAGGTCTAGCTGGAAGCATTGCCTCAAATAACCAGCACTCTCTTTTCAATAAAGAATGTGACCTAGAGCAAAGGCCTTTTATCATATCAAAGCGCGGTAGACATAGTCTTTTTTCACAAACTGATGCCGACCCTGAACTTAACATTCCATTATAGACAAGAAAATTCGATAGTTCCATAATTTCGTCACACATCCGGTACTGCTTGGTAAGCCTATTAAGAGCATTAGGATGACTATCCGACAATGTAGCTAACAAGCTTCGATTTAGCCCCAATTGTGCTGCAATAGGGGACAAGACAAGGGGTGGAAGTTGATAGTGATCTCCAACGAGCACGAAAACATCTGCCATGCTTAGAGGTCCTATAGTTAAAGGAATATTCATTTGACCAGCTTCGTCTATAATTACGTAATCAAATCTCCTCTTTAAAAAGATAGGATGCGACATTCCATGTGCAGTGCTTGCAATAATAGTAGAGTTTTCGTAAATGTCTCTATATAAATCTACGCTTTTCAGACGGGTCCCAGATAGCTTAGCATACTCATGAATATCAGGGTGTATCCTCTCCAAGTTTCCAAGTCTAAGTATTCCACTTAGACCCATTGGCTTAATCTTTAAAAGAATATTATCAATGGAAGAATGAGTCAAGCCAGAGACAAGTACAGACTTACCTTGACCATGTAGCAATTTAATCAATTCTGCTATAACAGTAGTCTTACCAGTTCCCGGCATTCCTTGTATCAAAGAATAATTAGTGGCATTTAAGCAAGACACCAGTGCACGGGTTTGCTCTTCATTAAGCACAGAACTAGAGCCTAAATTCAATAAGGCATCGTTGGAATGGACAAAAGAAGGGGCAACACCTTCAATAAGCAATTTTTTAAGATTTTTATACTCCGAGAATCTTAATTTAAAAACATTGTATCTTGAAAGTGAAAAAAGACCAGTTTCGGTAAGATCTACACGAAATGTCTTAGGAACTAGTTGGTTATCAGGAGGGCATAAGATTGATACAATGTTACGTCTCGACTCAATGGACTTAATTTTCCTTAGTACATTCAAAAAAGACATTTCCTTCATCTTTATCCAAATCGAAGTCTTATCCAAGTCGGTAACAAACCCATAGGTCATCATGTAAAGCCCCTCGGACTCGATAGAAACAGCAACTCTGGCGCCAATTCCTATATTGGATACGTTCAGAGGTGCTCTTATCGAAGAAAGCTCGGAACGAATAAAGCGAACAGGTGTATTCATAGAATTCAAAAGCGTTTGCTCCGAAAAGATCTCCAAATTACTTAAACAAGACCCGTCATCTTCCTTCAAAGCAGAAGATAAAGACCAAACGCTAATACTTTGATTGCTCGATACTAGCTCTTCAGCGTCAATGGCCTTTACAAAATTCTCAACATAATCAGCACTAGGCTTCAGAATTAAGTTGCCCATTTCTTCCAGACCTATTATCTTAGGTCCCTTTATTTCGGAATCTTTAACCGATTTACTTCCAGAGCAGAAGCTACACCACGAGCTAAAACAGCAGCCTGGCAAGTCATGAATACTCTCCATATTCTTGATAATATCTGTAACAAAAGAGTTTCTAGTTTGTATAATAGCGACTATATTCTCAATTTTGGTGTGAATGACAGAAACATCACCAAGAGTGCAATAGTAAAGCATTCCATACTTTGCAGATATGTTTCCATAGCGCTCATTAAGAAGTAGCGTATATACAAGAAGTTGAACTCGATGAGATGCAGCTGACAAACTCTTGCCAGTTTTAATTTCAAGAGCTGAAATACGCTTGTGGGTAGAGTCCCCTGGAAGATAACCAAGGAATGTGACATCAATAAAGCCTTTGAAACCATATACCGGGGAAACCAACATCTCCTCAATCGCTACAATTTCTTCGATGCAAAAAGGAGAATCAATTGAAGCAGAAGATTTGCTAAAGATTTGCTTCCAGTGAGGAATAGAGTCAAGTTTCTGATCTAAAACACTTTTTATTTTAGCTAGTTCTGTACCTAATATGTATACTTCAGATAAAGAATTATCAAGAACTTCGTAAGCAAAAGATCTAAGTACATCTTCATTAAAATTATCATTTGTAATAGCGTGTTGAATAACTTCATGTACTATATGACCAACAAGAGTTGGTAAACACGTTTCAAAAGGAGGTTGAAGGCGTCGTTCAAGTATGGCTCTTCTTTTACACTCATAATAAGTAGACAAAGATGTCCCTGAGATAAGTGTATCAGGGCTAATAACAAAAAGCAAAGATTTCGATTGCAGATTAGTGTCATCAACTACTAAAATCGAGGCATCTGAATCAAACAATCCAATTACATTAACAAACGATTTCTTTGCTGGAGCAGGACTGATCCATTTACCTCGTAGATATATCTTCGCAAATTTAGAGTTTGTAGTGTTTTTGACCTGGAGTTCGAGCTGAGAGTGCTTAGATGCTTGGGAAAGATAAAGTGATTCGGAAACTGCAAGAACCATATACCTTACAGCAATTTGCACAGAGTTAATGGGCCGAGGCGCAGATTTAGGCTTCTTCTTATCAAGAGTGGAATATATTTCAAAGTCATTATCAAAAGGATCTATTGAGTCATCAGAAAGAAAATCATCAAAAGAAGCACTCTTATTTGACTTCGGGAAGGAAGAGTTATCAAAAGTATTAGGATCGATAGTCTTCGTAGATTTCTTGGAAAGAGGCACAATATTTAGACTTTGCAAGAGAGAATAGTCCATGTCATTATCAGACCAGTCATCCAAATCATCGTCTAAATCCAAATCCGATAATGGCGGAGAAAACCTATTGTGTTTCGCAAAAGATGGTAATGTCTTCTTAACAAGAGACTCAGCTTTTGGCAACAACGGCGAAGAATCTGAAATCCTGGAGTTGTGATTAGAAGACACAGGAGACTTCTCCGTTATTGAAAGAATACTTGAAGTAGTAAAAGAACGCTTTAGAGAACAATCAGGAGGACTCTCAGGTTTGGCATTCGTTTCCATTTGATCTAAGAGTGAAGTAATTGTATGTAGTGATGAAGGCCTGCTTTTTGTAGTAGAAATAGTTTGCTGAGCAGGGACTGATTGAATCATAAATTCGTTAAGTAGATCATCGTCACAGCTTGTCGCTCGTCTCAAAGGCATACTCAAAGGAGCAAGCTGTCCTTTTCTACTAGTTTCCGATGTTAGGTCGCTCACAGCCCGGCAAAGATCAGTAGATTGAAAGCTTTCAAACTTAGCTAAAAGTCGAGCAGCTGGATCATACGTGTTCGGTGCTATATCAGTTGGAGTTTTATTTAAATCCAAAAAAAAATCAGATGAAGAAGATAAACAAGAAGACCGGGAGTCTGAATGAGAGGCTGTTTTGATTCGTTTGAGACGATCAGCAGTACCAGAGCGTCTTGAAGGAGAAATAGCCCATGTTATTGAAGCTTTAGGACTTTGATATTCAAGTAAGGACTTATGAACAGTGTTATTCAAACCAGCAGAAGGAGGCGAAGAAAAATCACCAGATTGCTTTCTTTTATGGCCATTTGTATTCGGAGTGGTAGGACTGTTATAGGATAAGAGCGGATCAGAGCTAGATCGAGATGCCACGGATCGAGCCTTTGAACCAGGGCTCATATTATACGCACTCTTAAAGTGAGAATGATGCTTATGTTAAGTAATGATTAGTCCTCTATATTGGATTAGATAATCCGAAGTAAATGTATGCAGAATATAGTATTGCGGAATGATATTGAACGATAAAATAATGAGTTGAAGTTGCTTAGGTGCTAATAATGTAAACAAAACATATTCTATGCAATGCGGCTACACCTATACGCGACGTGATTAGGAAAACCAAAATAGCATATATGCCGGGTAAAAAGGAGGAACTTTTCGAGGTTTAATACATGGGAATACCGGTTAACCGTTAGTTATCTTTTTTGAGCTATTGAATTTCTCTTTTTCTCTTTACAGTCATTTAAACAAAGATCTATACTTCCTTAAATTCGAGATCCAGTCGACACTATACGAGGATGTCATAATAACAAAAGACAAGATTGCGGTTATCAAATGAGAAGAATGCAATGGAATTGATTGCATGGCTTTGCTCATAGTAGTACGGAGTGATATTAGTAACTTATCCCATACTCTTATGAAATAGAATATAACCGGTTAAGATACCGTATGAATATTCTTATAAGAAAAGCACACTTATTTCTTATCTAGTTGATAAGCTTTTAACGCATTATCTATTAGCATGATGCAATTAAAATACAATAAAGCAAACTGATTTGAATCTAGCTTTAACAGTGTTATATGGGATAGTTGTAAAGCTACACACTGTGGGACCTATAGTTTCCTTTATGACGAATAGACTACACGGACGTGCATATAGGTCCTGATCTGCACCATGGAATAACCTAGTTTTCATAGTTAGGAGGAGTCTATCTGCTATATGGCACCGCTTATTTTTCATCCTTACACCCTTTCTTTTTACCAAGTGAGGAGAAGTAGGTTACACACTCTCCACTTTTACCTAATTTTTTTCTACATGCTAAACCGCTCTTTTCTTCATATTTATACATACAAAAAAAATTCTATCTTTTAGAAGCGATCTCATAGACATCAGACAATCGCTAGAAAAATAAAAAAAGAGGGAAAATAAAATAGAATACCGTAAATAGGACAACAACTTTGATAAGCATCGATCGATCGTAGCGTAATCAGTTTTACTTTTATTTTATTTGCAGAACAATGTCCGAAGCTGAAAAACGTAAGTAGTTGGTTATAGAGACTGATTTGAGAGGATTCGAAACTAACGGTTGAAATTTATCTTGTAGCACTTCCTTTTCTTTACCAGTTTCTTTCTGGTGCCATTGCAGGAGTTTCAGAGATTCTTGTAATGTACCCATTGGATGTAGTAAAAACAAGAATGCAACTTCAAGTAGCAGGAGCTACTGGAGCAGATGCATATAATGGAACACTTGATTGCTTGAAGAAGATTGTTAGAAATGAAGGTCCTGCAACCTTATACAGAGGGATTACTTCTCCAATTTTGATGGAAGCACCCAAGCGTGCTACCAAGTTCGCAGCCAATGATGAATGGGGAAAGTTTTACAGAGGATTATTTGGAATTCCAACTATGACCCAACCATTATCAGTTTTAACAGGAGCTACAGCTGGAGCTACAGAATCATTTGTAGTTGTCCCATTTGAGTTAGTTAAGATCAGATTACAGAATCGTGCATATGCCGGCATGTATAAAGGACCTGGCGATGTAGTTAAGCAGATTGTTCAAAAAGAAGGACTTTTAGCATTATACAATGGACTTGAAGCTACATTGTGGCGTCATATTGTCTGGAATGCAGGATACTTTGGAGTTATTTTCCAAGTTAGACAATTACTTCCAACAGCTGAGACTAAATCAGCCAAGACTAGGAATGATTTGATTGCTGGTACTATTGGTGGAACATTTGGTACAGTGTTAAATACGCCATTTGATGTAGTTAAGAGTCGTATTCAGAATACAATCAAGACACCAGGACAAGTACCCAAATACAATTGGACAGTTCCTGGAGTGTTTACAGTTGCTAGAGAGGAAGGGTTTAGAGCATTGTATAAAGGATTTTTGCCTAAAGTGCTTCGTCTTGGACCTGGAGGAGGTATATTGTTGGTCGTATTTACAGCATGTATGGACTTCTTTAGATCCATTCAATGATTTAGAGATGTATATGTTAATAAGATCAGTAGATAGACGAAATAGTTATTGTAAAGGAATATTTTAGTGAGAGTAAACCGATCGCATAGCAAGCAAGGGCGATTTATTTAAGCTAGCCATTATCTCTTCTGTCTCTTTAGAGGTTCTTCATTATCATTATTTAGAAAAGCTGCTTCAAGTACTTTCCTCATAGCAGATTCAGGATCAGCAGTATTCAGAATATCAGTTGCATTCAAATTTAGCCCATGTGATGAATTGTCCATCTCTATATCAGATGAATACTTCATTGTGACAGAGTTGCCAGTAAGATCAACTATATCTTGTGCGATTGCTTTGATGGTTGAAGAATCTTGCTGGTTAGTATTAAGAGATTTTAAATATTCTATTATTTCAGGAAACTCTTCATCTTCGATCATTTTATCTTCAGGGGTTTGATTGTCATTGTTTCGAATATCGATCGATGCACCCAAATCAATTAGAAATTTAGCCATTTCCAGCGTTTCGACAACATGAAGTGGCGTATCACCATCATCGTCTTGTATATTTATGTTACCACCTCTTGATATTAAATACTTTAGTAAATCGTTATGGTTATAAGACGCAGCTGCATGTATAGGCGTATAGCCATTTGGGTCTTTACTATTTGGATTAAGAGAAGGCGAAGAATCAAGTATATGTTTAACTTGATCTATATTACCTTCAGAACTTTCTATCCATATATTTGACATTTCCAATGCAGTAAATTGTTGGCTGATTGAAGAAAATAAGGCTATCGAAATAATGACAGTTCTAAATTTTCATATGCCGAAAAACCTCAGTCTATTTCCTTCAGTTTAGCCTATACTTATTCGAATCGAATATAACTGGCTCTTTCTCCGTCTTAGTTAACGTTTCTTTAACGTTTTTTCTTAAGTATGGGATATATAAAGAATCAATAGATCTTCTGAAGTATGATTATCGTACGGATCTCTCTTCCTTTTTTTCATCTTGGATTTTATTGCACTACTTTTTTTTTACTTTAGTATTGAAGCCTTTTTCATCGATTTTGAAATTGGAAAATAATAATTTTCTATTATCTGCTGGAATAACTCGAAAAGTATAGCTGATTTCTACCTTTTTTTCTTACCCCAATATATTCCATATTCGCTAGAAAAAAGTGGAAAGAGTATACATGAAAAAGAACTTATATTTCATGTATAGGTTGGTAGAATTACTGTAGAATTTCTTATTTTCTTTTAAGTATATATGCAAAGTTTTCATTATTTTTCAAGTAGTTTTTTGGCTTTTTTCTCGGTGCTTTTCGTCTGCTGATTCTGGTGAGCTTAAAACGGATTCTTTCTGCAAAGAGATAACTTCTTAAACAAACAACTACATCTTCTTAAAATATGGTCGTTTTAAAAGCGATTAGAAGATACGCTTTTATAGTTGTAAGATATCCAAGACTGACAATCTTGTGGTCATCTTTTATATTCTGCTCAATTGCGTATCCTATACTACTTTCTCTATTATCACTATATTCCGTTCTACCTTATTTGTCACCGATTTGGTATAGTCAATGGTCGATACCTTCATACGTTGATAATACTCAATTTATTGCTCAACAAATATGGCTGTTTGTAGATCAAACAACAATGTATTTACTGCCCAAATTGCTATCGAAACTGCAAGACTATTTTCATGATCTAGCAAGATACAAATCTTTAAAAATTTATGATGTGTTCCCTACTGCTTTGCCTATGCCTTCAAATACTAATGGTGCTTGTATAACCTTTTTATCTGACTCGAGTAGTTTCACTCATTCAACTTTTAATGTCCTTACTGATGCTATCACCAAAGTATCGAGCGATTTATTTTCTAATTATTCAAATATTCAATATTGGGCTGGTACCCAAACAAGCATACCTACTTTTCAGTCTTTTCAATTTCGCCCTTTTACTAAGTTTGATACCTTATTTTTGCTTGCTTCTTATATTCTTGCGATTATTTATGTGCTACTCAGTTTACCGAAACTGAAAGCAGTAAGATCAAAGAATGGCCTTTTATTAGCGTTCATAGCCGAGTATTTTCTCTCTCTAGTAACTGCTTTAAGTATCACTTATTACTCAATCGAAAAATCTTTGTTCAACTCAGCTGATATATTTGTCTACCCTTTGCCTGTATTCATTATAGGCGTGGAAAATATGTTCAGATTAGTTAACGCTGTTACAAATACTCCTTCTGAAAAATCAGGCTCTTATAGAGCTTGCCTTGGTTTCAGTAGAACTATTTCCGACTCATTTTCGATTATCATGTTAGACTCTATAGTATTAGTACTTTGTTCGTTCTTGGTATCGCCACCAACAAAGACTTTTTGCCTGTTCGTACTTACTGCTATAATTATTGACTTGATACTTCATTCGACGTTCTTCTTAAGTGTATTGAGTATAGACTTAAGAAGAATTGAATTGCAAGATTTGCTTGACAGTAATTGGAAATCCTCTGCAAATTCTTTAAAAATACACTATCACAATCTTTTAAAGCCCTTATTGGATTCAGCTACTTTGCCGTTTTCTACTAATTGGGTTGGTTGTTCAATTCTTTGCATGATAATATTTGGCTTGGACATGCATTACCGCTTCTTTGCTCCGGAAAGTATATCCAATCTGAATCTTGATAACAGTATACTGATCTCACTTTCTTATGTTTCTGATTACACTCCTTATACTGTCTCAACTATCATGCCTTTTCCTCCTTCTGCTATTTCATTGGCTGTCCCTAATCTGAAGCGCGAAAAGAAGGCATACGCTGAGTTTTTTCCTAGAGTATTAGCTGTTTTCTCTACCGACTCTTCGAAGTTCGTAGACAGCTCTTTTGATCTAAATGAGTTTTTGTTTGATCGTTTTAAACTGACACTTTTTAACGTAATTGAATACATTTGTTTCCTTGTTTTTATCTTGTCAGTGATAGGATTTATATTGAACTACTTGCTTAAAAATATTGACGAAGATAATGATGCAGATTTTCTTGAACATGTACAAGAAGGCGACCCTCTTCTTTCTGAACAGTTAAACACTCAGGATTCGGTGTTTCGTTGGAAAAATTTAACAGGATATCATTCACTTGATATTATCTTACTTTCTTCTTCGGCCACTGGAACTGTTGCAAGTCTTGGACTTGATAAAGTATTGGTTTATTGGACTGTACCTTCTGGAAGTTCTCATATTCCTCGCCCAATAGTTACTAATATCGGTTCGAAGATTTGGCCTGTTCACAAACTCAAAGTCTCACTGAATGGGAACTATTTGGCCATTGTTTCTAGAAATGGAACGATTGGCTTACTAGATTTTCAGAAATGTTTGTTACTATGGAAAGTCAACAACGAAGATATTGCAGCATCTGGCGTACTAGACATATTCTTTTCCAGATCTCAAGGTGGCCCACCAAGCGATACTGTTTCTGTTGGATATCGCTCACTTGTGCTCATTACAACAGACAGCAGAATTTTGGAATATGACATTCCAAGTGGAACTTTAACGCACGACGTACATGTTCATAATGGAACGATCATACACGCTGCGCATTTGCAGACCCCAAGACTAGTCGAAAGAATTGTAGTACAAACCGAAAGTAGGCAAGTGAAGATTGCTTCGCATTACAATAATAATTGGTATGCTTCTGACTTGACATTGTACAAGGCGTTTGGGATGAGCACGTCTGACGAGGATCTCGACATGTATACATTCAGAGAGCCTCCTGTCTATAGACTGCCTAAACTTCACGTGAATGACAGCACGGCCTTAATTTCATTGGACTTAATTGCGATGATTGTTGTTGGTCAGGGTAGATCGGCGTTTATTATTGATGTGCAAAGTGGTTCTGTTTTGAAGTCTATAGGAATCAAGTCATTTGAAGCGGAGAGCTTTAAGGCTTTTCACTCTGCACCTACCCATTGTAGGTTTTGTGGATGTAGCTCAATCCAATCTTTTTCGATTGCTTATACTTGTAAAGGCACTCGTATGGTATATATGCATTCGTTTAAAATGGTCAACAGAGGTAAAGATGCTATATGTCTTCGTGCAGAGCGTGACCCTAGAGAAAGGAGATGTCTAGGATTTGATTTCAGCGAGGAAAATTTGTTTGAAATGAGCTCGGTTGCATGCTGGACCTTGACAGATTCTAATTTGTTGATTGGTCTTCGAGACAAAGAAATAGATGCGGGCATCAACTTAGATTTTGATGGATCAAGTTCTGGGTTTGCGCTATCTAGTAGAGATAGAGGATCTGTAAAAATTCGACCGAAATTTGATATCAGGTCCCAGAAAGGGAGTAGCAAGGCGAGCCATGACAGTGATTCTAGAAGTATGTCAGATATCTGGGAAGGATGGACAATGGGAGGGTCTAGTGGCCCGAGTTATTATAAGATTGCAGAAGGATATTCAGCATGCAGCGAAAGAACCAATAGATCACGAAGTTATCGGCAATTGCTTGTTGGCCAAATACACTGTGCTGAGAAGTTTGGAAATAGATCTTTGGCTGTTGGTTACGGTAACTCAGTAAGAATATTCTATTTTGGAAAAGATGAAGTTCTTCGAAGTGATTTAGTACATAATAGGGGTAGCTTATTAGGAGGAGTTGCTCCACCTTATTCAGATAATGAATTTGTACAATATCTAGGTCAGAATGAGGCTCAGAAATATGTGCCTGCAGATGCATCTATGAAAGCAACAAATGCCAACTCAAGACTTGGTGCTATGAAGTTTGCTCGGAAGATGATGTGAGCTGCAGTGGCAATGTCGAATTAGTGGACTTTGCAGATATATAAATATAATGACATATAATTATAAATTAAAAACCTATAAAGAATAGAACAGAAAACAGATAAGAGTATATAAAAGAGAGTGTCAGAAAGAAGAAGAAACGGGATCAATTGTTTCAAGGGAATCTTTACAGGTAAGAAAAGAGAAGGGGAGAGGTTCAACAAGCACAATTGGAAGAGTCTGAATCTAAATGAATATTAATAGGATCTGAAAAATCACCTGAAAACTCTTCAGCCTCTTCTTGAGCCAAAGCGTTTCTAGCGATGACTTCAAAAGCTTGTTCGACGTTTATAGCTTCTTTAGCGGAAGTTTCAAAATAAGGGATATTTCCTTTGCTTTGACAGAAAGATAAAGCTCTTCGTTGTGTTATAGCTCTTTTACTTTCCTCAACGTCGACTTTGTTTCCAAGTACGACAAAAGGAAAATTTTCAGGATCTCTTGGACTTGCTTGTATTAAGAATTCATCTCTCCATGAATCTAAATTTTCAAAACTCTTAGTATTATTAACATCATAAACTAATACACAACAGTCAGCACCACGATAAAAAGCTACACCTAAACTTTGGAATCGTTCTTGTCCAGCAGTATCCCATAACTGCATAGTTACCATTCGATCATCAACGATTACTTCTTTTGTTAAGAAATCAGCACCAATTGTGGCTTTATACTGGTTGCTGAATTTCTTGTTTACAAATTGTTGCATTAAACTCGTCTTTCCAACACCGCTATCACCGAGTATAATAATCTATATGTACATAAATGTAATGTTAGTAAGCAGTTTGATTTCGATTGAAAAAGGGCGATGATCACATGACATCAGTAGGGAGTAAAAACTTACCTTAAGAAGGACCTTGCGTTTAGAAGACATGTTATCAAACTTCTTTATATATATCTGGAAAGAATAGCAAAATTGGTGAGTGTTTTACGGGTATACAAACAACAAAAAAGCAGAGGGAATAACAAAGGGGGCGGCGCTTTTTTGTTACTAAACCAATGAGATAAGGTAAAAAGTAAACAAAATAATAATAAACACCTTACTTTAGATAATCAAAACAAAGTAAAAAGTATATGAATGTTAACGAAATATAGCAAATATAAGATATAATTCGAAAATATTGGGGAAAAGAAGGTAGAAAAAGGATTATATGTAAGAAAAGAGAAATCAAGAAGAAAGGCGAGTTTGTATAGTTGGGAAACCCGTATAGAAGAAAAGTATACAATAATTTAGTTACACATAGTGTCAGTAGTAATGAAAATACAACCATAGAATAAACGAGATGAGAAAGGAAACTTACTGTTGTTTTTATTATATTATTTATTATTATGATATTATGATAATCAAGTACTTCAAATGGACTGGCAGGATGGAGTAATTGAAAGGCTTATAGAGAGAGATAAAAGGGAGTCATTATATGATGATATAATCAATGAATATCAAGGACTTTCAAAGACGGTAAGGCCTACCGAGATAACGATAACAGAAGAACTAGAACAGATCTATAAACTGCATTCTGAAGCTCAAAGCATTCTTAAGAAGAAAAATGATCAGATATCTTATCTTGAAGATACGAGATCATCACTGGAATCGATTGTGAATGAGCTTAGAGGGAAGATCAAGAAATTAGAGATTCGTATGAAAGATCTTAATATGGAAATGGTTGAGAAAACCAAAACACTTCAAAATGTTCAAGACCAACTTCTTGAAGAGTCAATTCAGTTCAATTTAGCAGAAAAACAAATAGAATCATTGAAATCAGAAAATTCTGATCTTGTTTCTAGATGGATGTCTAAAATGAACGTAGAAGCTGAACAGATGAATAATAATAATCTGTAAGTGCTTATGCCATATTACAAGATTTCATGTATTCTGCAACAACGCTTCTATCAATTGTTGTTATGAAGTATTTACCTGGCGCATCCGTCCAAGAGACAGAACCGCCAGGCATATATTTTTCTTCCACTTTCATCAAGTTTAATGCAGATCCAAGATTTCTATAGTTGATAACATACCCTGGTGGTGTGAAAGATTTCAATGATATGATTCTTGTACCATCTTGAAGTTCTAAAAACATATCCAATAGATCCATACTAAGTTTTGCATCAAAGGCATAGTTGTTTACTAACACGACTGATGCTCTTCTAAGGACTTCAACTGTTTCAGGAGTTTTAAGAAAATCTCCACAAACAACATGTGCCTTACCTAAATTTATACCCCAAAGTTTTGACCTGTTCTGCAATTCATGTAATTGCTCTTCTGCCATACGTCCTGCGTCTGCCATAACTTCTATGCCCCAACTTTCACAGCCTATTTCCAATGCTGCTTGTAGTGTGCAATTACCTACACCTGAACCTAAATCTATGAAAACATCTGTAGGTTTCAAGTTCGTTTCATGAAACATTTTGCTAACTAATGTTGGCAACAGTTCACCATACACGTTACTGCTGAATGCGACATACCCTCTTAACAGTTTCACTTGAGGTGAAACTACTCTTGAGTACACTTGTGCAAGTATAGTATGAGTAATACATGTAGGAATTGCCTTAATATCACTCAAATACTTATCAAGAGTACCATCTTTATTGATTTTTTGTATTAATTCATTATAGGAGTTAACAGCATTCTTGATAGCAGAGCTATCGCCGTCGTTTATACCCCTTTTCAATCTTCTATAAATGCAGTCTTCCAAACTAGGCGAGAACACTTCCTCTTTATATGGCGAAGGCAACAAATAACTACCTATAAGTTCAATAGTGTATTTAAGCTCTTCAAGAGGATTATACTCTTCTGTTGGCGCACCATTTGTATCTGATTTCTTCTCAACTTTTGATGAATCCGAAACAGGACTCGTAGTGCGACCTCTTATATTTAAAACATGTCCTGGTTTACCTAATAAAAACGATTCATGTACTTTCGGACACCTTAGCCCAACAATGCTGACATCTAATAAATCATTCGAATCCTTAACAATACTTAAATACTCTACATTCTTTAAGTTATTTTTAACAATAGTTTCACTGCTAATAATCGATAATTCCTCTATATCTGAAGCACTGGAATAAAACCAATCTCTTAAATAGACTTTTGAATTAATGCCAATATCTTGATTTTGCAGTTTACGAAATTGATCAAAATCAATTTCTTCTTCTTCGTCTGAGCTCGACTCAACAGGTTTAGGTATTTCAGAAGCTTTCTTATGCTTTCTAGCACTCTCTTTCTTTGGTATAGCCAAAACTTTACTTTCTTTTTTCTTCAAAACTGGTTTAGGCGAACTTTTATGAACTTTCACGGTCTTAAATTTAACATCTGCGCCCTTCCTCTTTTTGAACAAACTTTGAGCCCCACTTCCTCTATCAACTTTATTAGAAAACATAACCAGCACTGTAAATAAATAGGATTTAGAATAAATAAATAGAATATCAAGAATATTAATAAATAAGAATAATGATACAGATATAAGTTTAAACGTAGAATTTCTCGAAAGTAGATAATGGCTTTTTACAACATTGCATATGCTAAAAAAAGCACTTCACATAGGTGAGGTGTTTTTCTGCACGGGGTTGCCTAAAACGGCCCAATCAGGCTTACATCACGTCTCATGACCAGAAAGCTACATCCCAACAGCGCTAAAATCGCCATAAGTGTAATTAATGTATTTTAAAACGTCATAGTAAAGCTAAAAAATTCATTTTCTCTTACCTTTCTGTTTCTGTTTAGCCTTTTGTGCTCGTAATTCTTTCTTCATACGTCCATCAACCATCTTATACCTTCCTTTAACACCTGCAGGACGACCTTTTAATCCTCTATTAGCACCTTTAGCTCTAACAACTGTAATGTCAGGTCTATCCTGTTTCTTTGTAGCTTGACGCATAAGCTTCTGAATAGTTTCAGCTTTCTCCTTTTCAGATTTCTCAGAATCTTCTAAGATTAATTCAGATTTCTTCTTCATCTTCTCAAGTTTTCTTGCTGCTCTCATTCTCTTTCTATTCTTAGCTTCAAGTTCCTTCTTGATAGGTCTTGAATTTAAAGCCCTTTGACTTTGTCTAATAACTGCCATGGCTTCTTTTGTGACTGGTTTCACTGGCTTATTGTGCTTTCTTTCATCATCAACAAACCAGCTAGGAAGACCATCAGTTTCAAGAAATGAGTACCTGTTAAATGCTTCATCTTTTAATTCTCCTACACTTTTTCGCTTTAATGCCAATTCATGTGCCAATGTCATAGCTTCAGGTGTAACAATTTCAATCTTAGTCTTCTTAGGCTGTGTGCTCCAATCATCATCACTGTCATATTCTTCTTCCAAATCAGGTCCTGCAGTGATTAATTCAATGTCGCTGTCGCTATCACTCTCTACTCCATTAGAAACACTAACTCCATTAGTCTTTTTCATTGAAGCATACTCGGTTTCAGAATCAGTACTAACAACATCATCTTCCTCTTCCATATCAACATCAGAGTCGTTAGCATTATCATCAGAAATGTCATCCAACCCATCAAAAATTTCATTGTCATAAAACATCTTGTCGCGCACAGTAAGTTCATTGCTTTCAGGTTTAGAATTTCCATTCGTATATGAAGTTTCAGCATCAGAGTCATCTGAATAAAAATGTACATCGTCATCATACTCATCAGAATCAGAATTATCTTTATCTTCAAATCCAACCCATTCGTCAGTATCATAAGATTTGCGAGCTCTTTCACGAGCATCGCTAGAAGTTCTCTTGCTTTGATATGCTTCGTACATTGCGTCTAATTCACTTTCAAGCATATCACCATCTTCATCAGATTCAACTTCATAATATTCACCTTTATTACTTTTACTGTAATTGTCTTCTCCGTTTTCAAGATCTTCAGTAAACTCAAAGTTCATTTTACCCTTTTTCATCTCTTTCATTGCATTCGCATTCTTTAAAGAACGAGAATCAAAAAGCTTCTCATTGGCTTCATATTCAATACCAATATCAGCGTGTGTCTCAATACCAAGTTCTCGCCTACGGAATTCTTTCATTTGAAGTTCCTTACGTTTCTTGTTCTCCTTTTTCACTCTTGCCTTTTTCTTAGCTTCTAATTCAGCAAGTTCTTCATCAATATCAAGTTCTTTGTCTTCCTTTTCAGCTAAGGCAGAACTTTCAATTTCATCCTTTGTACTTACATTCTTAGTGGACATACCAAGAGCTTCTCTGCATGAAATTCTCCATTTCAATAAACCTTTAAAATCCTTTTTACCTAATACTTTAAGATCTTCACAACAAGCTTTTATTTCGTTCGTAGTAGAAGACAATTTCATGATCTTTTTTAAGTCGTCTCTATCATCCTCTTCAGTAGCTTCAAATGCCAATTTCGATTGAGTTGCAAGTACTTGTAAGGGTTCTTTAGATCTTATAAATTCAAGAACAGATTCAGAATGAAATTGAGTATAATCACCTTCAGCATAACCTTCACGTTTTCTTCTCTTCTTCTCAGGATGGAAAACAGAAGCTTCTGCATTTGTTTGAGGGTTTAAATCTAACTCTTCAAAAACGGATTTAGGATCGAGTAAACGGGGATCAATCTTTGTCGGAGCCTTATAACCTCTGCATATAACGAAAATCTCAGCAGATACATTACGAGATGCAGCAGGTTTAGTAGCTTCAACGGTCTCAAAGAACTGGTTAAATACCCACATTAAGTTGTTATAATCTTTAGATCGAAATACTTTAGTGATAAAATTTCCTCGAGGTCTAAGGAACTCAGTAGCCAATTTCAATGATTGTAAAACAAGCTCTGCTTGAGTAAATGCATCATGAACCCATGCCATACCAACATTAGGAGCACCATCATGTAAAACAGTATCAGCTTTCCATGTTTTCAAATACTGTCTGATCTGAGCTCTACATCTATCGGAGGTAATATCTTCTTGAAATGAAATAACATTAGGTATAGGTTTAATAGGTACCAAATCGACACCTACAATAAGACTATCTCTTGGACATAACTGAGTAGCTACTTGACACCAAGATCCAGGAGCAGCACAGAGATCAAGAACAACTTTAGATTTTTGAAGAAACCCACCAAACTTCTGATTGATTTGAAGAAGCTTGAATGCTGCACGTGCTCTATAGCCCTTCTCCTTTGCAAGTTTATAGAACTTGTCTAATCTTCCTTTGCTGAATTTCTTTTGTGTCTTACCCATCTTTTACGAGTTTCCCAGTAATTGAGAGAATATTTCTTACGAGATCAAGAAAATCGAAAAAAAAATAATTTAAAGTTTTTATTATAGTAGACCTATATAAAATTTGTATGTACCATAGTGCAATATGTAAATAGGGCTATAATAGGCTATCCTTTTTCCCAATTTGACTTGGTTCTAAATTCAGCTTCCCCGTACGAATTGGTTCACAGGATCGCCTCCTTTTCTTTACCTTTGTATAAAATATCTTGTAGTAACAAAGCACTCTGGATTCAATTTGATTGATTTATTGGCGAATTGCTAGAAATTTAAGAATTGTTAAAAGAAAACGCCGATATTTCTGATTCGTTTGTTCTAATTGTAGGAACATATCGCTTACGTATATTGTGATTTAATTATACATTCATACTTTCCAGGATGTCCGCTGAAGGATCTTTTGATGGTACTTCTCCTTGGGATGATGTGAAGCAAAATGACGATTTTACTGCTGCCGGCCCTTCTTCCGCTACGCAACCATTACAAACATCACCATTTCCTTATAGCGAATCTGGCGGCAGCAGTAGTGGGAGCGGAGTACCCACAGAAGATGCAGGGCCTTCTGAATCAAATACTAACGAGAATATAACTGAAGAACAATCTGCTCCAAAAAGCCCTGTCGATAAAACTGCTTCTGAAGGTGAATCTATTGGCAATTGGAAGTTTGATTTGGAAACTGTTGTATCAGACCCTTTAAAGGAACAAGATTCAGGCATGCAGAATGCTTATATATCTTACTTGATTACTACAACAACTAGTAATCCTGCATTTAGAAAGAATTTGTCTAAAGTAAGACGAAGGTTTTCTGATTTTGTATATTTACATGAAATGCTTACAGGCACATTTCCGGCATGCGCCGTACCTCCCTTGCCCGACAAACAAAGACTAGAATATCTTACTGGCGATAGATTTAGAGCTGAATTTGTTGGGAAGAGATCAAGTGCATTAGATAGATTCCTCTTTAGAGTTGTTAATCATCCAATATTACGAAAAGCATCCGTTCTTTATTCATTCTTAGAATCTCAAGACTGGAACGCTTATATGAGATCAAGACCTTCTAAGGCTCCAAACAGCCAGGATTCTACTGGTGTTTTAGAGAATTTAGGAGACGCTCTTGTAAATGCATTTTCGAAGTCTGCTCCTAATAAAGAGTTTATCGAAGTTAAAGATAAACTCGCAAAACTCAGTGACGATTATGGTGGGATAGAAAAGCTTTTTGTCCGTGTTACTAGAAGAGAGTCAGAAATTATACACGATTTTGATGATTTTGCTCTACAGATACTAGCTCTTGCAGAATTGGAGCCTGGGCTTAATAACGATTTTACATATTTTGCTGGCGCTGTACGTAATTCTTCTGTGGGATTTGGAAAACTTATGGAAACTACAGACTATGACTATATTACCTCTCTAAGAGACATGCAAGGATATGTTCATGTTATGAGGTCTCTTTTAAAGCAGAGAGAACAAAAGCAAGCAGATGCAGAAGCTTTAGTTGAGTATCTGCGAAAGGCGATGGCAGATAAAGACAGTTTAATGCATGGAGACAATGGTGGATTTTTGAGAAATCAAGTAGATAGTCTTAGAGGCAAAGATCATCTCCAGATGAGGCGTGACAGAATTAGAAAAGCTGAATTAAAGATTGAAGAGTTAGAACGAGCATCAGCTGATGCTAAGGTAGTTTCACAGGCATTTGATGAACAAGTCGTGCATGAGGTCACGGATTTTGATAAGATTAAAATTCTTGAAACACGAGAATCTCTTCTTAAACTTGCAACTACTCATTGTGATTTCTATCAGCTAATGGTCAAGGAATGGGAACAATTTTTAGCTGATGTCAAGGCTACGTAGATATAAATTTTATATATGAGATAAAGAGTCATTATTATCGTAAGGTAATCAAGTACGCCAATACTGTGCAAAGTTATGTAGTCGGTCAATAACCATAGGAAAGAAAGCTGAAACAGATTCGTCTATAAGGTTTTGGAAATGGACAATCGCTTCTTCATCAGATAGTTCAAGACAGAACTTCTCTGTCACTTTAACTACTGCTTTCTCTGGATCAAGCTGAATATCAGGAATACTTGCTCTATCCATAAGCGCAAACAGGTTAACAATCAAGTTTGCAGATTTTCTTAGAGTCATGAATGCAGTGAAACAAAAATTGCACATTTTTAAGTAGTTTTCAGATTGAACACCTCCCATTGCTTCTACTAATTGTAAGGGCAACTTCATAAGAGGCGGGAAAGGTTTAGGATCTCGTCCAAGAATATAACCAAAATCAATGTGAAAGAAGTGACCATCAGGAGCAACAAGTAAATTTTCTAAATGTCTATCTCCAACACCTAAAATATAAGTAATAACTGAGTAGCCAGCACAGCTTCTTATAAAGTTATCTAGTACTTCTTCCTTTATTCCCATTTCAGCGTTTGGATCTGGATTATTATGCTTTAAGTATCCTGCGATACCTTGATACTCAGAGATAGCAGAAGAAACAGGAATACTTGGAATGAACTGTACCGCACCAGTGGTTGCACCAGTAGCCAATATTTTATAAGGAGTAAGCTTTAAATCAAGATTCTCCCTTCTTAGAAGTCTATCCATAAGAGTGATAATCTGTATGACAAGTTGGTCTTGTCTCAAATCATCACCATTCTTAAATATGACAGGATATACTTCATTAGAATCAGCAATCTTAAATACTAAACGTAAAGGAGAAAGACTACTTTTGAATATAGAAGCCTGATCAGAGATAAGTCCATTAACCACAACGGTTGGATCTAAAGGAAATATAACAGAATCAAAAGACTGGAGATTTCGTTTTGGATCTGAAATATAGCCTTGAAGACGTTCAATTTTCTTTGGTCTTGATTCTCTTGAAGTTTGAATCTTTTCTGAAAGTTCAATAAGCTTTGATAGTAGATTGTCTTGTTGTTTGAAATGCTTCAAAATGAATCGGCCATTTGCGTTTGATTTTAAAGAATGTTTGAATTGATCCAAAACAGGATTGTAAATTTTTGCAGAAGCATTAGAGTCATTCGCTTCAACTTTAAGATACCAGTAAAAATAAACAGCTAAAGTTTCATTTGAAGAGGCTCTTTCTATAAGAAAAGAAGCAAGAGAAGACTCAGAGACTTTACCATTATCTGAAGAAGAATTAAATGGTTCAAATTTGAAGGCTTGAACAAGCTGCAGAAGATAAAGTTCAAGATCTTCATTGCTTGCCTTTCTTAACCGATTTACAGCGTAAGTTCTAACAATCTCGTTAGGAAAATGCGGGCCAAGTAGTTCAAGTGCATCAGATACTTCAATTGTTGTCCATCTAGGCAGTAAAGTAACAGCTTCTCTTACTTCAACAGGATTATCCCATGTGACTGATTTCAAAAACTTAGTAAGGGCATGTTTCTCTCTTGTAAGGTAATACCGATATTCCCATAGCAAGTTTTTCTCCTGTAGAGTTAACTTTCTGACTGGAGAAGAGCCAATTAAGATGTTCAAGAGATCTCTTGATCTTGGATTTGGGATTCTTTCCTTATCTAAAGGACGATCTCTTGGACCACGAATGAGTTCATGATACTTAGTTTCAACTAAACTTGATTCCGAATCAAGTTGAGATACAGGATCGATTACAGAAACAAGAGGTAAAGAAGAAGGAACAGGAACAAAAGAAGAAGACTTTGGAGAATAAGGAGAATATTCATTGTCTGAAAATACAACAGGGAAGTCAGTTTGCAATAGATCGATAAACAAGAATTGATCATCAGAGTTTGAAGATATTGAAGCTTTATTGATAGCTTCAATTTTACGAAAAGAAAGATTATCTAGCCAATCGATACGCTCAATTTCGTTATTTTCTAAACGTTTTATTATATGCTCAAGTCTATCGATTTCACTTAATGACGAATACTCACCTGGAGTTGAAGTGTTAGACAAAGGATCAGCTTCAACGTTATTCCAAATGCGTAACTTTTGCCTACCTCTTTTTAAACATGAATCACTTTCATCAAATAAACGCACAGTCGTACCACCATAAGGAACAAGCTTTCTTGGGCCATCATACTCCCATAAGGTAATCGCTAATTGTGAATCAAATGAAAGGTTTGCAATAGGTATAGATAAGTTCAAAACTTCATTCCATTTCCGTTGATATTTGAAGCTTTTATATGAAGTACTTACAACGGGAGTTAAAGGTTTACTAGCAGACCAAATTTGAGCAGAAAGTGTCAAATCAGATAGGGGATCAACATTGGATTGCTTGAATGCTAATTCAGGATTATCAACAAGACGTGAATTAGGAACAAGAGATTTCTTTCCTTCAAGAGATGATGCTCTAAAACAAAATTGTATACGTACTTTATCTGAGGTATAGAATGTTATAGCGTTATTATTCATAATTGCGTTGTCTTGTGAATCATGGTATAACGGTTACTTGGTGTAATGGTGAAGGTTAGCAGCGGAGGGCTAAAATAAGAGGGCATAATATTAAAAAATATTTACAATATAATATGACTGTTACTAGTAACATGAACGTTTACTTTCATGCAACATAACAAGATAGACATCAAAATGTACAAAAGACACAATGCTTATCAATTGTAGGTCTACTGTTCAAGTATCGATCGTAGATCTGATGTGTGACACGTTAATATCGTCTGCCATTACACATCACATCTTAAGCACTTATCTTAAGCGTTTAGTTTGAACGCATGTATTAGAACAACTATAGTTGAGCAACTCCAATGCACATCTCAAATGCCTATGCTTGAATCTTAACGCCATCTCAACACTATTTAGAAATTCTTGAATCATTAGAAACATTAAGAAGCAAGGAATCATTATCCAAGAAAATACGGTTTCCAGATTTACTTAAAATTTGAGCAATTTCTCTTGCTGTATCAAGACGTTTCAATTCAACATAATCCTTTGATTTTTTAATCGCCTCACCAATCAATTGTGCAGATTGTGCCTCACCTTGAGCTTTAACAATCATACCTTGCTTCTCTTGTCTAGCCTTATCAACAACAAAAGCAGCTCTTTGAGCTTCTTGTTGAGCAATTTGTTTAGCCTCAACAGCTGCCGTAAACTCAGGTGAGAAATTCATATGGGTAATAGAAACATCATCAAGAACAATATTGAAAACAGATGCACGTTTAACAAGGTTATCACGTACTAACCTTGAAACTCTTTCACGTTGAGTAATCAATTGAGATGCATTGAATTGTGCAACTACAGCCTTCAATACTTCATTAACAATCGATGGTAATACACGTTCATCATAATCGCTACCAAGGGTTCTATATATATTAGGCAAATTTTCAACATTAGGTCTTGAAAGCACACGACATGTAATATTAACCATCTGTAAATCCTTTGTACCGGTAAGTGAAGCAACATTTCGGGGTTTGGCTCTTACATCATAGATAACAGGCGTCTCTAACCATGGTAAAGCCAAATGAGTACCTTCACCATAGATTCTAGATTGAACACCACCAACTCTGGAATATTTAATAGCTCTATGTCCACCATCTACATTATACAAACTTGCGCTTACAGTCATACCAGCAAGTCCTAAGAGTGCTAAAGCTACAGCTCCTCGAGCCACAAATTTAGGTGGACCTCCACCGCCACCCATTCCACCAGTTCTGTTAGCGGATTGACGCATACGCTCATAAAGACGCTTTAATTGTTCCTGTTGTTGTCTATCCATCGCTTTATCCTTATAAAATCAAAAAGATACCGGTTTTTTATAGATCCGTACAGAAGTAAAAAGTATAGAAAGGAGAAGAGGGTAGGCTTACATCGAAGAAATTATAAAAATAATAGGCAGGGTAAATTGTCTTTTAGTTATTATAGTCCAAATTAGGAAATTTTTTATGAAGTGGTGCAAAATCAAAACATACAAGATTTATAAAAACAAGATTATTGTGTACATAAGCAATAATAAAAAAGAAAAATGCAAAAATTTAAAAGAAAGCTTTGGCTAACAACAATCCCATAGCAATATTTTGAACCCTAGCATCAATAGCGTATCCTTCAGCTTCATATTTTCTTAATGAAACTGGAAGGTCTTTTAAAGGAATACGGAATGATTCAATAAACTCGCTTGCTTCAAGTTGTGGTTCAGGATTTTGATTTCTAGGATCATTAGGATCAACAAATAATGTAACAAGTTTTAAATTGGTATTGCAGAATCCAGGATCATTAAACATAAGAACAGATTCTTGTGGTATACCTTTATAGCCCTCAGGAGGTAAAGCAGTACCAATTAGACCACATTCTTCAAAGAGTTCACGCTCTGCACATTCAACAATAGTTTCTCCTGCATCAAGAAGTCCTGCAGGGAATTCAATACATATTTTGTCAATTGGAGCTCTGAATTGTTTTTGAACTACAATTTCAGGATTATTCTCATTAGCAACAATTGCCAAAATACCAACACCATCACAGTTACTTCCTTCTACTCTTGTTGTTCTACATGCGAACTCCCATGTTCGTTCTTCAATAGTGTTAGTATCCGCAGGATTCCGACATTCACATCAAATCAAAACTCTATACTTACCTATACCAGCTGGATCTGTATAGTATAATCTATTCAACTATATTGTAGTTAGTAACTTGTTAGCAATTAAAGTGCTATAGTTCATGTGATTGAAAGTCATTACTTACGTTTATCCATTTAGCTTCTTGAGTTTCCAATGGTTCAGTTCTGTCAACCTTCAATTTGCTCAAATCCATAACTACTTTGCTTTTATTGTTTTTAATTTTATAATTCGAAAGTAGATAGATTATTCAATTATAATATCAGAATAGCACTCTTCGAAATGCTGAGTTTCAAGCTCACGTTAATTGGCTCTTTGCCTAGACTTCGAAAAATATATAACTGTATCAGCCACACGCTTAACTAGAAAAAAAATTAGATTTTTTCATTTTTTAAGTGTTTGCATTTGTCTTTTTTGAGAGTTTGCATTTCTTATTTTTAAGTGTTTGTGTTTTTGTTTTTTGTATACTTTTACATTTACGTATAATTCCCAAAAGTAGCGCACAATCACCAAATGATCGATTTCGCAGAGGTTGCTATCTTATTCCATGATTGGAAATGGGTACTGCTATGTATAACTATTCTTATATCAGTTCGTACATTCTTTATTTCACGCCCTATTGAGAAATCAGATCTTTTAACAGAGAAATCTACTGAACCTGTAAAAGCAGTTGAACCAAGATCGAAAACAGTTACGAAGCGTAAAGTTTTCTCTGCTGACAAGAACAAGTTCAAGACAACTAAAAAGACATCTAATGATCCTTTACCGAGTTTAGAATCAAAAGTTATATTGTTTTATTCAACATTAACAGGTACTGCTGAACGTCTTGCAAAGGAAGCCAAAAAAGTTCTTGACGAGAATCTTAAGAACCCTGTTGAACTTATTAATATTGATTATATTGATGATTTAGATGTATATTTTGTTGCTCCAAAGAAAGAGGATGTTGTGTACTTGATACTACTACCTTCCTATGCTACAGAATCTTCAATTGATTTTTTCATGGAGTCTCTTAAAGAAACTTATAACGATTTCCGAGTACATTCATCACCATTAAGGGATATTACTGGTTATGCTGTATTTGGAATTGGTGACAAGGAACATTATGGTGACGACCAGTACTGTTATCAAGCATATTTAGTAGACAAGTATATTGGAAAACTAGGCGGAAAGCGTGTATACCCTATAACTACATATGACGTTAAATCTGATCTATCATCTAGTGCTAAGTTGCCTAAAACTTTAGCTAACTGGTGTGATGAACTTGTAAAGACTTTAAGAGACCCAACACCTCCCGAGTTAATTGAAGCTAAGGATTCAGATGACGAAGACGACGGAGCTGAAGAGGCAGAAAGTGTTTTAGCAGATTTAGAAGATCTTGGTTCTATGATGAATTCTTCCAAGAAGCGAACAAATGTACCTAAACAGAAAGAAATGGTCTCTAAAGAGTCACCTACATATAGTGCATTAACAAAGCAAGGATATACGATTGTAGGATCACATTCAGGAGTGAAGATTTGCCGATGGACTAAATCAGCACTTAGAGGTCGTGGATCCTGTTATAAGTTTGCATTTTATGGTATACGTAGCCATCTTTGCATGGAAACTACACCATCATTATCATGTTCAAGTAAATGTGTATTTTGCTGGAGACATGGAACTAATCCTGTAGGAACTACTTGGCGTTGGCAAGTAGATCCACCAGATGTTATTCTCAAGGGAGCTTTAGAAGGTCATTACAAGAAGATTAAACAAATGAGAGGAGTTCCCGGTGTTAATGCTGATCGTTTTCAAGAAGCATTCACTGTTAAGCACTGTGCATTGTCATTAGTTGGTGAACCTATATTTTATCCGCATATTAATGAATTTGTAGGTATGTTACATGCAAGATCAATATCGTCATTTTTGGTTTGCAATGCACAACATCCTGACGAACTTGAGAGAATGGAAAGAGTCACACAACTTTATGTATCTATTGATGCACCTAATAAAGACGCATTACAAAAAGTTGATAGACCATTACATCGTGATTTCTGGCCGAGATTTCAAAGATGTTTAGAGATAATTAAGAACAAGACTGAACAAAGAACAGTTTTCCGTTTAACATTAGTTAAGGGATTTAATTCAGAAGATATTTCAGGATACGCAGATTTGATTGAGAATTCTTTACCTTGCTTTATTGAGATTAAAGGAGTAACATATTGTGGAACATCAGCAGCAAGTACATTGAGTATGGCGAATGTACCATTTTATGAAGAAGTTAGAGATTTTGTTGTTGAATTGAATAAGGAATTACAAGGACGTGGGTTACCTTATGATATTGCAGCAGAGCATGCACATTCATGCTGTATATTGGTTGCACAGAATAGATTTAAGATTGATGGTAAATGGCATACACATATTGATTATGAGAGGTTCTTTCAATTACTTAAAACTGGTGAATCATTTGGACCAATGGATTATGTTGCACCTACACCTGAATGGGCATATTTTGGATCAGAAGATGCAGGATTTAACCCTGAAGATGTAAGATTTCAGCGTAAAAAAAAGCAAGTTGAAGAAAAGTAAGTAAAAGTGAAAATTTATGACTATTTGTATATTTTATTGTGTATGAAGTGTAATAGTAGAGCATTGTAGAAGTTAGATTTCGACAAATCACTCATTAATAATGGATGATATCGTAGAGAATGACGAACTCATAGAAAATAAACCAATTGAAGATAGATTTACTAAAAAAACAGTACTCGATGATCCAGTAGGAAAGAAACTTTCAGGACTTATATCATATGAAGAATTAATAAAAGCTGTTGATGGTGAATCGAAAACTACGCAAAAATTACAAGTTTCAAGACCACTTGATCCGAATCCTAAAAAGAAGAGGAAAGTAACGAAATTATCTTTTATGGAAGATGAAGAAAATGACATAAAAATACAAATAAAAAATCAGAAATCAGTAGCCTTAAATCAATCAGTAACTGCAGCAAAAGTACATGTTTATTTTCAGTATTTGCAAGAGAAATCAAAGAATGGAGATTTTTATATAAGTTTAGATGATAATGTACTTGGATTTCTTGAACATGCTCGGAAATTAAGACTTGAGAAGGACTTTACACACAGTAAATCGAATGATTTTATGCTTGTTTCTAGAAATATCATTATACCTCATCATTGCGAGTTATCTTACTTTACTAGAAATATAGTTAATACAAGATCAGGCAGAGTACTTGATTTTGAGAACTCTAAAGATGATAGTAAATCAATACAAGTTATTAGTAATTCATGGTATGAAAAAAAGAAACACATATATCCAATGTCAATATGGGTAGAATTTGATGAATCTATTGATTACGAAAAACATATTTGGAAAGATGCACAAGGACGAGTATTATTTGTACAAAAGTAGAAACTATTGATCTTCTCTAGATAAACGAAGAACTCTTTCTAATTCTGTTTCTTCTATGTTATTTGTAGGTTGTTCAGATGTCATTGAATTTTGAAGAGCTATTGCTAATTGAGTTTCAAAATCATCAGGCGTTTCTTGTAGATTCATTTGATCAATTTGACTTAATGCAAGTGCCATTTCCATTTCATCTTCACCATCAAATCCAGTAGCACTTCCATTGAATTCAACTGCTCTATTTCTATATTCAATTCTCTCAATTTGATTGTTCTGAAACTCTTCTACATCATCATTAACATGTTCCCTTATATCCTTTTTATTAGGCCCATTACCACTCCTTGATTTCCGTCTACGAGAAGTTGATTCCGATAGTTTAGCAACTCCTGCTGATTTCTTATATTTGCTAGTATTATCACCAGAGTAATCAAAAAACCGTACTAGTTGTCCAATCACTATTATACCTCTAATATAACGAGCATCAGGATCTATGCAGATTTGACTTACTGAAAAGAGTTCATCTAATAGTCCATCTAAACCAAAATGTGGTGAAAGTCTATGAAATTTGCTTGAATCCTTTGAACTAATTCTACAAACATGTTCTCCAGAAAGAACATTATAAACTTCAACTGTACCATCGGCAAACCCAACAGTAACAACTGCAGCATTAATTGCTAAGGCAGTAGCAGATGCAATATCAGAAATATGTATACGTCTAATCGGATCAAGCTTTCGACTTTCAGGAGCAGGATGCATATAGAAAATTGTAAGTATACGCTCTGCTTTTTGTACTACTGCAACAAGTCTAGAATTTCTACCAGCTCTTTCTGTATTAAACTTTCCAGGACCAACTTGTACAGCATGAAGAAGATTTGCAGATGATGTGACATTATATTGCTCAATTTTCTCATTAAATTGATTATCATCAGTCACAGGGAATGATATTCTGAATACAAAAGTATCTAGCACAACTATACAATACCCGTTTGAAAAATCAGGATATAATGCAATCGAAGGTAAATCTGTAGTACAATAGGAGCTAAAATCGAACTTCCGTATTATCTTCTTATGCTTCATATAATAAATCATACCGTCTTGAGACGCAACTATAGAACTTAAGGTTTTAGAATCACCAGAGATTGCAGATATAGAAACATTCGATATTGTACATTTATGAGTTGTTAGACCACTTGCAACATTAAAATATATCAATTGACCATGTGAACTACCTGCAATAGCAGTAAAATTAAACTCATCACTCTTAGTATCAATCTTTGGTTCAAGTGTCTTTTCTATCCAAATAGACGACACTGAAGAGTTAGTAAACATATCAGGTACATGCACTTTATTGTGAAGAGCACCTTTGTGTAACAGTATTACAGCAGATATAGTACCAGATCTATAACCAGATACTACAGCGAAACGCGATACATCAGCACATGAAACAGGTATAAGAGAAAGATCAGGTCCCATAAAAAGTGTTTTCTTTGACACCCTTCCGTTTTCTGGATCTACAAGTGTTGCAGATCCAAAAGTTTCAGAAAAACATATTGTTCTTCTACCTGGGAAATCGGCAGATACATAAGATATTATACCAACATGTGCATCGCTAGTTATACTATGACCCTTTGATCTAGTCCATATTTGATCAATGTGCCTTCTATGAGTATATTCATCTTTCCAAGAATAGCAAGTAAGTATAGGGGCAAAAGCTCCTATCTTCCCATAATGAAAATAGAATATATGTTTCCATATCATATCATCATTGAATAAGTGATACCATTTGCTACATGTTTCACGCATAGACAATATATCATCAGGATGTAAGTAATACGCAATCTTGAGTACAAGCTCCTTAGGTAGGAGTAAAGATATGTTTATAGAATATGTATCATTGTGTTGAATATAATCGATTTCAGATAGAGATGACATTCAAAGGCAATACTACACTGATTCAGGTACTTGAAGTAGATCAGTGTATTCTCAAAATAACAAGGAGATAACCAAAGTCACGTAAACAGTATAAATCGCGTAAGCAGTAAATCCACCTCAAATTAATGTGAACTTCCAAATACAAAGATTTGAGATAAAATTGAGGTAAAAATAAGATATCTGTTATCAATTGTTCGTGACTCAGTGTAGAGAGTTTCGGAAGGATAGTTTTGTTAGAGTTACCCGGATTCAAAAAAAACTTTCTAAGAATCTGGAGAATTATAATCGGAAATGGTATTAAGGAAAAAAAAAATCTTTCATCTAAACCATTTTCGATCCATTACAAAGTGCATAATTTGTAAACAATATTTCTTTTTATTTGATTTTCAAGACGTTCAGGTCAGAAGAAAAGCAGGGTAAAGAGAAGATAAAAGAAAGTTGTTGATTAAAAAAGGACAAGTAATAGAAGAACCTTGAAGAATATCGAAGATGTCAGGAAGTGGTACAATTTTAAAAGCAAGTGCAGTAATTGCATCTTCAGTATTAGCATACCTTGTATATTTTGATTATCAACGTCGACATGACGTAACATTCAGAAAGTCGATTAAGAAGAATGCTAGAGAACATCAAAAGAAAGTGCTTTTAGAGAAGGCCAATGAAGTTCGTAAACTTGAAAGTATGATCAAGAAGAGTTTAAGAGAAGAGAAGATTCCAGATTCTATTGATGGTAAAGAAAAGGCATTCAAGACTTTATTAACTCAAGGTGAAGCATTTGCTCAAACAAGTGGTAAAGAGACAGAAGCAGCACTTGCATTTTATAAGGCATTATATGCTTTCCCCAATCCTCCTGAGTTGCTTGATGTATATGATAAATCTATGCCTCGTGAGATTGTTGATTTGATTTTGACGATGATCAAGGTTGTACCACCACCTTATTTTGTTCAAACTTTTTCTAAGATTACTGATTTAGATTAAGTAAAGAGCACCAAAAGAACTCCAAGAGAGCACAAGGGATCTCAGTATTGAATATGTTTGTTTCCTCTGTTTTTGTATATAATTCCTTCTCAAAAGAAACAGTGTTGTTTATTTCTTATATGGCATATCACAAATATAAATAGAACCCGATCGATCATCAGGATTTACTTCAGCACCTAGACCCACGCCAATTGCAATATAAGTACCATTTTTATTAATATCTAAGCAATGTACAGGGTCATCAAATTTAGGTAAAGTCTTTATCTTTTTTCTGGTGTTGATATCCCATACCATAACTTGATTATCTGAACCACCTGTTAAAAGATTTCCATTAACAGGGTTAAAAGCTAAAGCATTAATAGGATAAGCAAAATCGCATTCAGGAGTGGACTTTCTATGACTTTTAAAGGCAAAAGCTTTCGATTGTGCTTCTTCTGAAGGATCAAGATATTCAATAGCCACTCTTCCGTCTACAGAAGAGATTGCAAACCCATCACAATTAGGGATTGCTTTAAGAGTTCTTGTGAAATTAGATAAAGCACTCTTCCTTTGTTGTAGGGGTTGACTGAGATCACGTATATCGTAAATATCTACTTCTTTCATAGTTTTTGCAATGACAAGTTGATTTGATCCAATAAAATCCATAGCCTGAACTTTGTTTGATACTTCAAGTGTTGCAAAAGCTTCATCACTACGAGCATCAAAAGCTTTAAGAGTACCATCCCATGAACCTGAAAACAGAGTACCAGTTTGTCTATGACATAGTACAGAACCAACAGGTTGCGCATGTTCACCTATAAGTTGCTGTTTACCGCTTCGTAAATCAGCACGGTATACTCGTCGATCAAGACCACCATAAATAGCGACACCACTGTCTTCCCAAGCACAATCAAGTAAAGCAGCTGGGCTTTTAATGGTATTTAGACATGTATTTGATTCGTAATCATATAAGCGTAGACAACGATCCCAAGATGTGACTAAAAGGTAATCAAACTCATCATCGAATGGACTAAATCTAACAGAAGATACGACATATCCAGGTGGGTTACTTAGTTTAATTGGGGTACTCATTGTGTTATTGTGAAAATAAATAAAGAAAAGTAAATAGAAGATGCGATTTAAGGGTAACTAAAAAATCGATAAGGTGTAACTTAACTTATAGATCCAAAAAGAGTAGGAGGGCATGTAGTTCTGAGAAATGTAAGAATTGTATAGATTTTATTGTATAGCATTGTCCAAAAAGGAAGGATTAGTAGCAAGTTTATTCTGAAACTTTCTCCACCAATCGTCAAATACTCTCATTGAAACCATACCGTCAGGACTGGCAAACCCACCTAAATAATTGTATAAATGTTGTACGATCTGATTAGCTAGTTTGCTTATACCATCTGATCCAATAGATTGTGATACAAATGAGCTAGATAAAGCTAATTGATTGTCAGATTTTGATGAGTTTATAGTATTCAGTTGTTGTTCAACTTGTGGTATAGGTTCAATAGATATGCCTAGAGTGATAGTTACAGGACCGATATTTTCATGTAAGTGAGACTGTCTTATTTTAAAGATAGCAGAAGGTTTATTATTTGATAAGCCACCTAATAAATTAAATGGTTTGCCTGGGAATTGAAAGAATATAGTTGCAGCAAAACCATCTTGAAATTGTGATCCAGGTAATAAGAATACAACTATATGATTAACAGAAGCACCATCTTCTATTAGGAAAGTAAATTTATTTTCATCTACTTGTACTAAATTTTCTTGAACTGGCCTTCCTGCGCAAATTGCACCGAACATTGTTAGTTTGTTGTGGTAAGTGATGATTCGATGTTTTATATAACCGGTTATGTGAAGTGAGGTGAATGAACTAGAACTATCTAGACAGTTCTAGTGAATATTGTAAAATTATGTACTTGTTACGGTATACTTCTTACTATTATTATGTTCATAATTGCTAGCATTTATTAAAAATCAACAGAACCCGTAGAATGTGTAGCATTATCAGGTTGATCTTCAACAGGTATAGTCCATGATTCTATATGAAATCCAGACTTCGATACCTTAAATGCATTCTCATAAATAGCTTCTTCCATGCACCCTCTCGTGCTAAATATCGGTAATTTATATACATTGACTATACCCTGAAGCTTTGTCTGTGAAATTACTTCATCATTTGATTGTTTAGGGAAAGGATGTAAATGTATTACACCATCAGAAAGTCTTTCGATCCATTGTAATATAGGCGTAGATCTTGGATATAGCGATAATGACATACTTATAACTATAGTTAATTGGTCTTTGTTTTGGACACATAGCTGCTTTAGAGCAGTAAAGAATGATATTAAATCAGTCTCTGGAAGTTCAAAAATTGTATGGTATATTGCAGGATTTAAGAATTGCGGTAAAACGACTCTTAATATCGTATCCTTTGTCATTGTATTTAATAGGGATTTTATCTCTATTAATATTGAATCTAAATCCTTAAATGATCTTAAAATCAATGATTTCTTAACAATCATTTGATCCATTCTTTTAGAAATATCCCATTTTCTAGATAACGATGAATTGGCATCAGCAGAACCACCTGTTTGGTTATCTAATGCAGCATACCTCCATGCTATACGCATATCATTAGTATTTAATGATTTCGTAGATTGTTGAGAATCATTAGAAACTATAGTTACTCTTTCAGCAGGTAATTGTGACCCCCAAGAATCGTAAACTCCAAACGCTAATACTTTACTGTTTTCATCTACACATCCTTGTGCTACGTATGACCTTAATAAAATAGAAGAGAACTCTGTATTACCATCTTCTTCTATTAACAGTATCGATCCCAATGGTAAGCCACTATGTCCAAGTAAAGAATCAAGACTGCCACAACCAGTAGAAATACATTTATGCGACGATCTATGCGATGATTTTATTGACTGATTGGATGTATCGTTAGTGGTTAAAGTAGGTTCAGATGCTTTTTTGAACCCCATATTGTGATATTGTAAGGAACATGTGAATTGATGTAAAAATTGTACGTTAGTGCGAATAGATCGGAAAGTTCCGAAAAGCACATACCATGTATCTACGCGGATGCGTAGATACATCTGCACATACAACACATATATCCCACACAACTACTACATACAACAGACCTATATATGATACGTCAATAGATACTCATCTAATACTACATACGCACTGCTCCGATTAACGGTTTCATCAAATTACTTACTTACACTCATAAAGAAGGAAATAGCGGTCTTTAAACTTTAATTTGCTTCATCTTAGCTTACGTGGCAGGGCTTACTCGCTACTCTCATCCGCTCTATTCGCCTATAAATACAAATATAGATCGCTCATAGAATTTTCCTTCTATCTTCCTTACATTCTATACAATTTATACATAATGTGCTGTTGTTCAATTTCTGGCGATTTATTCCTTGTTTTGTTAGCCTTATTATTCCCTCCATTACCAGTATGGATTAAACGTGGAATATGTAGCGCTGATAGTCTTATCAATATCTGTTTATGTATGCTAGGTTATATACCTGGTTTGATACATTCATGGTATATCATATCAAGATACCCTGAAGACGTTGTATTTTTTGCTATTGATACAGAACATGCAAATTATCAACAAGTTCCACAACACAATGGTCCTACTCCTCAACCTGCTCCTACCCAACCTACTTCTTATGGTGCTGCAAGTACATCTACAGATAATCAAGATCAACCAGGTCCTTCTGATGGAACAAAACCACCTACTTATGAAGATGCTATGAAAGATAACAAGATCCAGCGATAGATAAGACTTATCTATTTAATGTATACTTATGGGGTCTATACGGTGGCATATTATTAACGTAATCTATTACAATCTATCATATCTTTATAATTTATTATATAACATTACTTACGCGATAACTCATTGAGTTCGATATTCAAATCCTCCACATCGCTATCAACATCTGAAAATTCAGGATTCAATTGACGCTCTGTATCGTAAGCATTCAACCTTCCATATTGTGGTTGCTTTTTATTCTTTGCAGGAAAACATATTCCAAATTTAGATGCAATAACATTAGCAACAACTGCTCTTCGACGACGTCCAAGAAGTAAATATACTGCAATAAGAACAATAGCCCCCATTGTAAATAATCCAAACATTAATCTATCTGGTATCAAATTACCAAATGCTGCAGGTTGATGCGGAATGAAATATGGTTCATTTTCTGGTAATTCATTATTACCTGAAACAACATTAAACTCCTTTCCTTTACCTAATAATGGTCCATATCCAACTGGTTCAAGTTTATTCGAAAATGGCAATTGACTTGATGCAAAAAGTAATGCTGTACCAAGTGTCCATGAAACTTCATATCCATTAATTTTGTCTGCTGAATTAAAAGGATCTTTGAATGGGAATTCAGGCTCTCCTTTAGTATTCTTGTGCTTGTCTTTGTGCTTGTTTTTGTGCTTGTTTTTACCTTTCTTAGCTGATCGTCTTTCACTTACAGGATCATATTTACACTCATCTCCTTTGCATGCATCTTCAGGTTTAGGAAGACCAAACCCTTCATATAATACATTCAAAACCCAATTCGCTTTAAAACATGCTTGCTTTAATTGTTCTTCATCCATACCTTCACCAATCGTTTTATTCTTATAAGCAGCCCAAGTATCATCCCAGGATTTAGAACAAAATCGTGAAACTCCACGTATATATGTATCATAGTCGTATTTACCTCCCAATGCAAACATATCCTGCGATGTATGCCAATACTCACTTACGCCAATAAAATGATTAATGTTAAAATCAAACTTAGGTACATGAATACCTGCAAACAAACATGGATCATCTTTACATTTTAAGTCCTTTTGCAATAAAGGTTGCATAAGTTCTTGACACCAAGTAACATCTCCTACACCTTTAAATTTGAATTCATATTGTGTTTCATTATTAATCAATTTCGCATCTCCAATTCTAGGTAAATCAAGTGGTATTTCGTCTTTATCAACGACAAATTTTCCTCTTAAATTTGCAGGCGAACAAGGATCAAATATATCGTTTTGTCTGTTTTGAGGACTTGATGTAAGTAATTCTTTCTTAAACCTTTCAATGGCTTGATTCGCTCCAAATCCAAGCCATGTAGATACAAAGAGTTGAAACTCTTCAGATGATCCATCTTCAAAACGAAGTCTAACTAAATTCAAATCATCTAAATGCTTAATAGCTTCATATGGTGCAGGTACAAATGCTATCTGTGCTGACGCTCCTCCCATATCTAAAAATCCGTAGGTATGATGCCCCTCACCATTACGATGTTTATTTACATCATCAAAACTACCTGCAAGATAGTTTAATGCTAACCAACCATACATACCTTCAACTTCACCAGGAATAACTTGTACTTGTGCAGTACAATTGTTTATAAGAAACTTAGTATTAGATTTTAAACCTTCACAAACATTATCTAGAATTTGTTGTCTTGGTTCTTCATCAACAAGACGCATTCCAGCTGTAGCTAACAGGTATATAGGTGTTTGTTCTATCTTATCAGCAGGTACAATAGTTTGAGCATGTTCAATAAGTGCTTTGACGTGATCTTCCCATACTTTATCGGTTTTATCGCTGAATGTAGAAATGCCAGGATGTATCTTTTTATGCCAGTTCTTATCACCTTGCGTTATAGTTGGCAATTTATGACCACTTGAATTCGGTTTCCATGTATAAATCTGTACACGTGAACCTGAAGAACCAGCATCTATAACAACAGCAAATTTAGAAGAATCGTCGATCTCCGAAATAGGCGCTCGCTCTTCTAGAGGAAACATATTTGTATAAATTACTAATTAGATGTATATTCACCACAAAACCGTTTATCTCCTTATCAAACAGGTTGTGCTTATTTCCCTGCTTATTGTTTTGCAGGGCCAAAATATAAAAATCGTATGGAGTTTCTTTAAATGGTTGAAATTGAAACAGCGGGAAAAAATAATATAGCGGTTACAAGGGGGTTTAAAGTTTAGACGCTTACATAATCAATACCACCATAACAGCAACAAAATTTACAATTTAAAAAGAGCAGATAAAAGCAACATAATGAATATAAATAAATTGAATATGATATTTCATAAAGTATTGTCGATTTATATGAGTTATACTCTCTTCGTTTGGCAGGCGCGAGTCAGTTATCAATTACTAGAATGACCACCCCGGAGCTGGAGTAGACTGCCATTTTGACAGTTCAGTCCTAATTGGGATAAAGTTAAGGTTTTTAATTAAGTAATAAGGTTTAAAGCTTATATGCACTTTATACACTGTAA
>JAKUBJ010000097.1:0-37234 GCA_030566855.1 Tortispora sangerardonensis | reverse complement strand
TTCCCTTGGTACCTCCTCTGGAATCACGGTGTACCTTTCCCAATCATAGTATATTTCAAGTCCTGCACTTCCAAACTTACGATGGAAATATCCCCACACTTCTGGAGACAAGACTTGTCCGTGTATCATCTGTTCCAAAAACATATGTTTGCAAGGGAGAAAGTAGTTCCGGTAAAAATCGCATTTACAATCTGGTATTAAAACTCGCCTAGGTCTGGATAGATGTCTGGGATTTTCATCGTCAGAAAAATGAGAATGATGGCTTGCAGCATCATTCTCATTCTCGCTTTCAGAACCTGAGTACACCAGCTCCTCCTCCGTTGAATCATCTGCTGAACCATCTGGTGTATCGTCTGCCGCATCGTCATTCTCTCCTGTGCCAGCTAAAAGCAAATCCTCTGGTAAAGGCTCGTGTCGTCCGCTAGATCCACCGTTAATCATAAGCTCCGCATAATGCTCTACATTATTATTATTCGAGTCTACACAGAGTTGTTGAAGTCTCTCGCCAACTTCTCTAGCAAGCTCTTCAGGTATTTCTCCATTCATGGATTCACAATCATTGGAGTTGTTCAATTCAGGATCGTGCTCCCGATTACCTTCTGAAGCAGAGTCTTCGCTGTCTGTCACACAGTCAGAGGGAGCATCTAGATTAGACATATAATTATTACGAGTCCCGTCAGTACGTTGTCTAGTAACTGGACGCAGAACCTTTCTTAAAAACCTTTTCGGAAGACTAATGGTTTTAGGAATATAATTAATGATGACCGATTTTCCTTCTTGTGACATTTTGCGAGCCATTTCTTCTTGTTCCAAAATCTTCTGCTGAAGTATATGCGAAAACAAATGAAGACCAGGATAACTATAACTTCTAGATTTTGAGCTATCACACTGCACCTTTTTTTTGTTTCTTCGACCAGTCAATTCTTGGTGAGCAGTCTGTAACTTTACACAAGCCCCATGAATACTGAAGTTCTTGTTTGAATACCTTTTAATAACTGCATGCCAGTTTTCCACTGAATTTGTGGTTCGCAATTGAAGAAGTAGGACTGAATGCTGTCTATAAGCTAAAGACCATAATGGCGCTTTTTGAATTTGAGTTGCAATATATCTTTTAATATTATCAGGAGCAATACTACGCAGCTCTAACAATAGCTCATTGCACCGAAGCATGGTCCTAGCATACATAGCAAGTCGAAGAAGACGGTGGACTTCCTTATGCCCCCGACTAATTCTATTATTCCAAGTTTTGTTCACATACCATATACATAGAAAAATTCCAACATCCGTTTCACCGGCTCGAATACCAGGAAATGCTTTCCTTATGGCTTTCTGTTCAACGGAACTATCGTCAACCAAAAAATATCGTGGTTCCCAAAATTTAACACGTTCCCTATTAGAAACCCACCGTTCAGTCGATATAGTTTTACTGTACTGTTTAATAGCTATTAAACAATTAGCCACCAAATCAGCGCAATGCCTTTGAGCGAAAAACTGCGCCCCTACGCAAGGTCCTCCGTACTCGTCTCGACAAATAAGAGAAAAAAGCTGTAGGTCTTTAAAGTTGGTTTTGTGAGTAGAGTCCATGATAGTCAAATACCCCAATTTTGCTAAATCCAAAATCCATTCTGCTTTACTAAATAAAAGCGCACTTTCTGGTCTTCCGTTTGATTCAGCAATGACTATATCAGTCCAAAACCCTTCTTCTAAGTAAGCTTTCGCAGCTCCGAACTCATCTTCAATAGTATCTTGTCTATTACTTCTGTATAAGACATTGTGAGTCTCTCTCCCTTTTCTATAATAAAACTTTACTTCGTCATATGATAAATGGTCGATAGGAATCATTCCACTAAACGGTGCGTATGCTTCTATAAGACTTCGACGAATTTCAAGCGTTTTATAGCCTCTAATGGCTTCTATTAACGCAGCATACCGCAAAAAAGTACATGTTTTTACTTTGTCGATATCAGACAAAGCATGATCGTGACATGCTTTGAGATGAACTTTTACGTCTTCTAGTCTCACGTGAATTGCCAGCTTGGCTTTGCATGATATTCTCTTTCTTACAGTTCTCTTTGTGGAACCATCTTTGAGGTAATGAATGCTCACATCGTCACTTAGCCTACAAATATAGTATCGATACAACACGTTATTGCTTTGCTTTGTGCGTGAACCGGTACACAGCCAGTATTGATCCACAAGACTCCAGAATAGTCTAAAATCAGGCTTTGATAATGGCAAATGAAACTCACCAGTTGCCTCTCGAAAATTGGCTACTTTTTCCAGAATGATCATAGGTGGAATGGGTTTACCATTGGTGGTCCCGAGTGAATCAAACAGTTGCTCTGCATCTTTTCGTAACTTACAATGGTTTTCTCTTCTCCTCTCATTTAACTCAATCGCTTGTCTGACAGAGTCTAAAGTTGCATTGACAAGAGGCGGAGGTTCATTTAATTCTTCTGCAAAAAATATGTCATTTTCACAAGAAGAATCGTCATAGGTGTTAGGAGATGAACTAGGCAAGGCGTTTTCTTCTTCCTGAACATTCTATACCTCATTTAAAGAAAGAGGTAAATGAGAGGCCCTAAATGCTACCAGATTGTCATCAGCTGGTACAGCGGACGATTCTAGTGAATAATTCAAATGTGGTACCGCGTAGGAATTAAGTGGAGCTGTATACTCGTAATGAATACAATCCACGCCTAGTGGGACGTATTCAGCAAAACTACTCGCATCAAGGTTGATAAAATTCATGGTTTATTTTGTTAAAATTGGATACAAAGTATGAAACATTACGCGTCTTCTTTACAATCTATAATACGACTAATATTCTAGGTCAACGTGTGATTCATGAGCTACCTCCTTTGTTTTATGAGAAGTAAATTTTAAGTTTCGTTCTAGACGAATTACAGTGCATAAAGTGCATATAAACTCTGAACCTTATTGTTTAATTACAAACCTTAAGTCTATTCCCAATTAGGACATAAAGTTAAAGCAGCAGTTTACTCCAGCTCCGGAGTCGCCAATTGGGTAATTCGATAAGATTTTGCTATTTCAATCTTTGTAATTAATAAAGTAGACATCCAAGCTCGTTGATCATTTCTTAACAAAAAATAAAAACCTAATTGGTTACATAGATACAGTCGTCCATAATCAATATGCATTTAATGACACATCTAGTAAACTTACTCTCTTAGAGAAGAAAGTCTTGGGCCATGTCACCAAACTTGAAGATAGATATAAAAATGCCGCACGTATAAAAAATATAGCAACTTTTCTTCTGAGTAATACATTTGACTGGGTTTTGGTTCTCAGATTTAGTCCACCTTTATAAGCTGATAATAGAGAAGTTGCTAAAAAAAACTAATATAAAAGCACATGAAACAATACCGTTCAGCCAGTTCTGCAAAAATCAACTCATATACAAAGGTGAAATGTACAAGCAATAATGTAAAGGTGATCTGTAAGTAGAAGGCATTATAGCTACCTGTATTGGTGAGCAATAAGCAGATACATAGATGCTGCGTAAATATCATTAAATGAGCGAATGATAATTCCTAAGCTGTCAAACCAATTTTTAAATGTAAAGAAGAAAAACCAGAACCAGAAATATTTCTCAAAGAACATATCCTTGTATTTGAGAAATTTCAGACGAGGGACTTGAAAAGCTTAGTTTCCGTGAAAGATGAGGATGAACTGATGTCCTGTACTTCTAATAAATTATCCACTGCTGCAAAAAGCTTACATGCTTTTGCACATTTTAAACTAAAGCAGAGTTAGACAGACTGGTACTCATGGAATACTCACTCCAGATTATGAGCTCGACTTTGCTCTACAGTAGCAATGTGCTTTGGAATCAGATAAATTAACGACCTGAGCTGCCAGAATTCTAAAAAAATTAAAAACTTCCGACACTATATGTCCTGGTTCCAATAAGCTGCACCCGATTAGGTCCATCATACTACTCTTGTACTTAATGCCCAATTAAAGAAATCCTTTTACAAACTAAAGAATATAAAAAGCATCACCGTAAACTAGATTGGCAAGCTTTATTAAACAGGTATCGTGTAAATACTTTGATATATTGGTTAATTATTCTTGAAGTTATCTTTAAATAGCATTTTATAAGTTGTAGTATGAAGGAATGCTCCAATGTAATATTTTTAATTAATTGTCTTATATATGCTTCTATTAAGTCAAATTTTATAACAAATATTTATGATATTAAAGAAAAAAGTACAGAATACTTAAAAATATGTTAGATTTAAAGAAGGAAGTATTGTGGCATGTTAGACATTTTATAGTGTACACATGCTAGTTTTCATCACCATCACTTTCCTATTTTGAAAAAGGCATAACTATGCACATGTGACATATGTATATATATGAGTAAACATAGCTCATATAATATAGTATTAAAAATAATAGATAGTAAATTAGTGCTAAAGAGGTTAGATAAAAAAATGTTTTAGTATTTACCTTTAAGTGCAGTAAATAGGCCGAAATAAGGACGTTTTGTTTTTTAGATACTTTGTTTAACCGAAGCTTCCATAAGTGGATTTGAAAGATGAATAACATATATAGCTTTCTAAAATTAGGGACAATAATTTTAGTATATTTGAGTTTCAGTATTGATTGGTGTATTGGCTTAAGCACTTCCAACTTTGAGTAAGGGATGCAGATCTGTATTAGCTGAAACTTTACATATACATAGTGGAGTTGGCATAGAAGATTGTAGCTTTACATAGTCATAGTGTATATCAGTTTGTGAAGTATCTAGCTCTAAGGCTTATGTAAACATGTTCTACATGCGACATATGTATGAGATAGAGTAAGTTTTTCTTTGCCATGTACGAGATTTTAGAAAGCAGACAAGTAAGTTATGACACAATAATAGTCATCATGTAAATTGTAGCACAAGTAAAGGCTTTATATAATAGTTCCTAGTTGAGTTATTTTTAGAAAGTTCTTTAGCAAAGGGGCAATTACAGAGAAGATGGTAATAAAATAAGCATGAGCTGCAAGGTTCGCTGCTGCTCATCATTGGTATAAGAGTAGATTTAGTAGCTATTACGTCACTCTGACATCAAAAGGCCAGGCTGAGATTGTTAAATAGTATGCAAATATGACAGCATTCAAAAACTAATAAAATCGAGAATTCTCTTTAGGAAACAGCAGCCATACTGTTTTCTTGGAGAAAAATATCTTTAAAGTTACTTTGAAACCTGAACAAGTTTGACATGAAATGCACACAATTCTAACTGTTCAGACAATACAAAAAACCAAGACAACAAAAAGCTATGCTGACTATGCCATACGAGCATAGTTGTGGGGAAACTGAATTTTCTTCAACTATTTTTGATTTTTTGCTAAAGATTTTTGTAAGATTCAGCGCAGTCAAAGCAAATTCTATAAAATATAAATATCTTATACTCTTTTATCGAAATATGATTTATTAATATTAAAGTATGCTCTTAAGGCACTCTAACGGACTGAAGAAAGTAGATTGGGGATGTCCTTTTAGTTGTTCCCCACAATTCAGCATACGAGGTTTGAAGTATGAATAGACATAAAATAAGAAACATAAAACTATTGAATATTAATGAGCACAAACTACCAGTTATATCTTTTGTAGCTCACAACTTTTATCTGATTAGCGTAATTGTTTATAGGATAAAACAACGTCATAGAGATATAGGATAGTGCTAAAACCGCAAGTTCGTGTCTGTTATAAGTTAGAATAAGTCCCATACTATAATTATATCATAAATAGTTGTCGAATATTAAAAACATAGTTTAAGTAAAAGGGGCTAACGTATTAACATAAGAGCAAGAGGAGGACAAACCAACATAAGCTGAATTTTGATGTTGACGCTATCTTGTGACTTGGCTTAAATGAACATAAAAGAAGAGAAATGGTGAAAAATAGCAAAAGCGTTGGATACGCATCTTGCACAGGCAAATTGTAAGATACACGGGTGAATGAGACAGTTATGAGTGACTGTATATGAAATGCTTAAGTTATCCCACATTGATAAGATAGGAGGCTATAGAGCATATCTACAAGAGGAATAAGCACCTCTTAGCCATATATAAGTTATATGAGCAAAAAAGCGCGTACGCTACTTTATTCTTAAAAAAGCGTCATTAATAACTAAAAAAAGATCTAAAATCTTAAAGCATGCATGATTGAATCATTAGCCGTTGTAGTTAACAGCACTGGATTCGTCACTTCCACAAGCGATAGGACTGTAATTTAAACGAGATGCGTTTAATGCGAAGCATATCCTATATACCGCTTTCTTCGTTTAATATAAGCTTAAGGAAAGAAAGTTTTTTTCTCGTTTTTCTTGGTTTCAATAGTTGCGGTAGAAGAAAGGAAGTCAAATTTATCCTATACATACTAACCCAGCATTCCGAAAAGTGGGCTTGTGCCGCCGAAAATAAGATTGATATTTCACAAGGGATTTTTATCGTTTCTTTTCACTCTTTTTATCTTTTAACCATCTGTATCACTTTCGCTTTTTTCTTCTTTTCTTCATTGTGTATTTACTCAGTTGAATAGATTCAGCAGTTAAATACAACGTATAATTCTACTTCAGTTTTGTAATAGCAGCATTTAGTACTGGATGATATATTCGTAGAAGAATCATCCTTTGAAAACGAATTCTAGTATATAAGTTTGAAGAATTTCGACAGGCTTTGTGTAGCATTTCAAAAGAGCAACTTTTAATATTCTGAAAGGGTAGGAAAGTGCTGTGTTCTGAATATTTATTATTGGACTTTTCAATAACTTTCTTTATTTCGATTTATTTTTGATTTTTGCACCCTCGTTTTTGCTACGGGGCTCTTTTATTTCTTTCTTTGTATTATTTTATCATATTCGAAGATAACTTCTCGAAAACTCTAATTATTTCGTTCCTGCAACCCAAAGAAATTCGTGCTCTTTTTAAGATTATTTTCTCTAAATCTAATTTTCTTCTCATAACGGTTAGGATTTTAAAAAGGTCCACATTTTAACTCAAAAAACAGTTTACGATTTAAATTACTTTATTATACGGTCATTTTTAATTTATTCAGTTTGGCTTTATAGTAAGTTACAGGTTTCGTTAAGCTGCACCATACTCAGATATAAGAAGAATCCACTTTTTGAAAGCTTCTATACATATATATATGACTGTATTAACAGAATCATGTGTTGAAAACTTAAGCTCTTCAGATTGGCAACCTGAAAATGATTCAAATGAAATCCCTTCCTCAAATTCTCTGAACTCTTCTGAAGACCCTCGAATCGCTCCTTTATATAGCCCAATTGCTGAATCAGGCAGTTGCACTAATTTACATCCTCAGGATCTTAATTTTGTTACCCGGCCAAATAACCTCGCCAAACACAAACACCACGCCGCGTCTCAATTTAAGGGAACGTTTAATACAAATTCTTCACTTTCTTCAAACACGTATACAAAGCGCCCGAACTTATCGTCTTATTCTTGTTTTAATTCTTCAGAAGGAACTTCCTTAGCATCTAGTAGTTACTCTTTGCATAGCTCTTCCCTAAGTACTACTCAGATTTCGCAGAAGAACTTGCATAGCCTTTCTGAACCGTCTCTTGCTATAAACTGTTCTAATATTCAGAGATCAGTTTCTGCTTCTCATATTCCTGAATTATCCGCGTCATCACCATCTTTATCTCGTTCTTCTTCTGAAGCCCCCAGATCTCCCGATTCACCTCGCACCTCTGCAAATCTCATTCCCTTGCCCCTTCAAAATTTTCATCTTTTTACGCATTCTGCAAAGGCTAAGTCTCGATCTCACTCGGCGTCTCCCAGGCTTTTAAGTACATCTCTTTCATTATCAACAGGTTCTTCTTCCCCTCATTTTGCTAACTCAAAATCCGCTCAGCTGAATCTCAGGACATCATACCCATCTTCTGATTCTACTTTAGCTTATCGCCCCCGATTTTATTCACCGCCAAATACAAGTAGCGATAAGTCTGGTAGTAAATCTTCTTTTAATCACAGTCATTCATCTTCTAGACTTACAATTTCACCTATTCCGGAAGATACTGTACCAATGCAGGACATTAATCATTCGACGACTCACTACACTATTCCTAATAGACGGACATCATCTGCACATTCCTTCGAAAATTGCTCTCCTAATATCAGAACACATTCTAGGTCTCGATCTCACAGTCCTTCTGATATTGTATATTCCTTGCCAACTCCTGCTAGGCATGCTGAACATGTCGGTTCTGCGAGCTCTCCTGACTTAACTACGTACTATTCTAATCCGTACGGCTCAGATCCTGCTTATAATACATCATACCCTTCATTGCCTCTTCCTAAGCCTCCTAGATTGTCAACTACATCATCGACTTTAGGGAATTCTGGTGTTGACTCAAGATCAGTCTACTCTCCTCAAACTACGTCTGCTCCGTTATCCGCTGGATCTCGTATATCTTCTGCATCGTCAGATCTTGGCACTGTAGATGATGGCATTATAAATCCTGACGACTTTCCATACTATAATGGGCAGAACTCTCCTGTGATACGTCCAATGTCTAGACGATCTATTACGCCTAATAGACTGTCCAGCTATTCTTCAAACAGACCTCTTTCTGTATCTTCTTCAAGAATGTCTACATATGAGTTTCAAAATAACAGAATATCCCTAACTACTTTAATGGATAATGTATCCTTGGATCAAAGCAATATTATCTCTCATTTAGGCGATAATGCGAATGCGCTTTTACCTTATTCAAAAACATTTGAGCTTTATAAAGCTAACGCTAAACGTACGAATGATCCAAATGTTCAACATGAGCTTGCTTTGATTATGATAAAGGCTGCATTTGCTAACCAACAGCAGCAAACTTTATTGCCATCTGATCAACAATCTACTAATGATACTTCACCTAACAGGAAATCAAGAATCGGATCTTTACTTTTTGCCTCTAGATCTTCGCAGTCTTTGTCAGACTCACCAGAGCCAGAAGGAGGTGGTGGATCTTCTACAAACCGAGGCCCCGATAAAGCACTTTTGAAAGAAGCCTTTTCTATTTTGAAACGACTTGCTGAAAAGGGGCACACAGATTCTCAATATCTCATAGCTGATATATTATCGGCTGGCTCTCTTGGGAAACAAGATCCAGTTGAAGCGTTTAACTTGTTTCTTGCAGCCAGCAAGCATGGACATATAGAAGCGGCCTATCGTACTTCTTTATGCTATGAAAAAGGTTGGGGAACTAGTAAAGATTTACGAAAGGCTACTCAGTATTTGCGACATTCTGCAAGTAAGAATCACGTTGGAGCAATGTACCGATATGGGTCCGCCTGCTACTATGGATGGTTAGGAATGACAAAGACGAAAGCTACAAGATATGAAGGTATTAAATGGTTAATAAGAGCTAGTGAGGTTGCTGATGAACATTTCCCAGCTGCTCCATATGAGCTGGCATTTATATATCTTAAAGGGTTTGAAGATCTGGTTATTCCAGATAAAAATTACGCAGTACAGCTATTGATCAAGTCAGCCGAGTTGAACTATACACCTGCTGCGGTCCGTCTTGGTTCTGCCTATGAACGTGGTGACATTGATTTGAACTGTCCTCCAGATGCTAGCTTGAGTATTCACTATTATACTATTGGAGCTCTTGCAGGTGATTCAGTCGCTATGATGGGACTTCTTTCTTGGTATATGACAGGCGCCGAAGGAGTTTTGGAACGTAATGAGGAACAAGCATACCAATGGGCAAGGAAGGCCGCTTCCGCTGGAAATGCAAAGGGCCAGTTTGCTGTTGCTTATTTTTTAGAGGAGGGTATTGGTGCTGAACAAGATATAGAGCAAGCAATGGATTGGTATACACAAGCAGCGGATAACGGAGATGGTCGTGCAAAGGAACGCATAGCAAGCAAATCTAAATTAACTGCTCCAAAGTCTAAAGACAAGGATTGTTGCATTATGTAGTTTCATTTTTTATTTGGAAGAGCCATGTGGAATTGCTCATTTCAGAAGTTACTTTCATTTAGCATTTTTAAAGAAGACTAGCCAAAGGGACGTGAGCTTTTTTTATTAGATTGATGGATTATTAAGCCTTAATTCTGATTATTTTTGTCAATGCGCACTCTGCGGCATATAGATAGCCTTGCTGGTTTCTTTTAGAGATTAGATTATTACATAGGGCGAGGATTTTTCATAGGTTGGATAAGTATAATTAGTCCATAGGATACAAGTTATCGTCAAAAACACACTATACAAATAAAGCGTAAGTTATATAGGATAGTAGTGTACACAGTAAAATTAATATTGAGAATAAAGAATATATTTCATAGTAATTGTATAAAGGTTACAGGGCAAGCTTGTAAATAGAGATATTACAAAGAGAGCCATGAGCTAGAAAATTGATTTTCTTAAAACAGATGCAGGATCAAATGAAGGAACAAACTGTATGATGCCACCAACTAGCGCATCTGAATTCCCAACAAGAAGAGAAGGTGGCTTATTAGGCGCCTGTATCCATTCAATTCCAGAAATCTCACCCCAGAAGTCCATTCTGTGACCTCCAATGGAAGATTGCGGAGAGTTAATACTGCATTGAAGAGTCCTAGTATCTAGTAAGTGTAAATAATCAGAAGATTCACCCAGAGCCAAGTAAGTACCTGTAGGGTCAAATTTCATTGATCTAAACGCTCCGAAATGTGAAGGTATAACTGCTAGAGGGATGGAATCATTTCTTGAATCAAATATACGGCAAGTCTTATCTTGACTCGCAGTAGCAAAAAATCTTCCATCAGAAGACCAATCACATACAAATGAAAAATCTTTGTGGCCTGCTAAAGATCTTATTACTGAGCCAGAAGCAGAATCTGTTAAAAGTGCAGTAGGACTGTCACCTACTAGAAGCATTGTTTGCCTATAAGTCGCTGAACTATTAATAGGAAAGTCATACTTAAAATCATTAATAAATTGATTTGAAGAAATATCAAGAGTTAAAATATGAGAATTATTTAAAGCGAACAAAATGCTATTATTGTAAAGCTCAACGTTATTTATCTGAGAGCAATTTAAGGCAGGGAGAGTGCCTGAAATAAAAAGAGTACGAGTGTTATCTTTGTTAAAGCCTCTGAATACAGATTGCGAAGACAATTTCCTTTCAATGAAATAGTCACCAAAAAGACTAGTAGCCACTAATGTGGATTGATTCGAAGCTATGGAAGCAAGATCGCACGCGAAAGGAATTTCCAATTCGGAAGTATACTCGGAAAGGGAATTGTACGCAATAATATGATCTCCTGACAAGTACAGTATTTCAGAAGGAGAAGAAGCAGTAAGAGTATTTCTTAGTTGGAAGTGTCGCAACGAAGGCTTAGGAACATGAGAGTTTACCCGAGACATGTTGAATAAGTTGTATCCATCCAGGGAAGTTTTAGCGTCGATTAGTTTTGCACTAGAAGAATTAGGCAAATCAGTATACGAAGTGCAATTTTGAAATCTAAGCGATCTCGCAAGCGATTCAAGAGTAATATCAAAGGGAATCTTTTGAGACTCAAGGGGCGACGTAGAAGATGTTTTCAACAACCTAAGAATTGATAGATATTGAAGGGGAGATATTTTCGATAAAAACATTAAACTAGTTAATATCCAAGTGAAATCCGCACCATACTCACGATCACATGGTAGATCAGTATTAGGAGAGAATAAGAACTGAGCTTCCATCTGAGACAATCCATGATTATGTGTAAAATATGAAGCAAGAACTGTCGATCTCAATCTAGCAGACACTGAAGACCATTCTAAAGAGAGCAGACTAGGGTCTCTAAATTGACAGGCATTTAAAATAGAGTGCGAATAAGAAGTCGATCTCGGGTGACTGTGCGAATGAGTGTGACTATGACTAGAGTGTTGAAATGCGGAGCAGGTAGCAATGGATTTTGAACGCAAATCGGGACGAGTACGATTATGAGGAGGTTCATCATTCAGATCAACAGTAAGAATTGAATTGGAAGAAGGCATGTCTAGATACAAAAAATCATGGTTATCTTTTGAGCATATTTGCTTGATAGAATTAGTTTTACGTCTTTTCGAAGAAGAGCAATCAGTATCGAAATGGGTCATTGTCAAACGATTTCATACTTGAACAGCACCCAAGTAAACTGAAGAAGATGTTACCGAAGTATCTCACCGTTTAAATATTGGAATATAGAAAAAGGCTTACGAGATCACAATTGCATAAAATGAACATACATACTTCCATCGGTATATAAATGAATTAAAGTAAGCACATACTGGGTAGACTCTATGACATAAGAAAGAAAGAAAGGAAGAGTAAATAAAGAATTCTAGAAAGCAGAGAGCTTTTAGAGTTTTCTATACGATAGGATATTCTACGATAGTATAGGATGGATAACTATTCTTAACCTTAAAAGACAATATGATAACCGTAAACATATAAAATAGACAATCATTATAGGCGTAGTTCGTTTCGCTAGTTAAGGAAGTGGAATTATATCCAAAAGAAGGATAACCGATTCGATAATTAAAAACTACAAGAAAAAAGAACAAGAAAACTAAGAAAAAAAGGAGCTATTCTATATTTTTTTTACTTTTTGTCCTAAATTGTTTGGGCCATCAAAACTAAAAGAAGAAAGAGAAAGACAGTTATAGAAAAGGAATAGATCTGACTATCGATCAAATAGAAAGAGAACACGAATAGAACTTTTAGAAGAAAAAGAGAGAACGTGATCAGTAAGCCTTTTTCTTTCTTTCGCTTGTTAGTACTATTCCCTATCCTATAGATTAAAAAGAAGAAGAGAACGAAGAAGTGTATTTTTAGTGATTCATAAACGGATAGCGCCTTGTAAAAGTTGCGGGGAATATCCGGTCCTACGTAGAATAATTGTATCAGTATAAATAAATCGTGATTGAGACATCTTCTTTAGCCGATATCGTGTTATAGCAATTATTTTATAATCTATGCGCAAGGCTAAGAGATAGACCGGGATCTGTGAAGCTTGAAATGAACAAAATAAATATTGTATTCATAACCGTTAAATATGTAAGTTTATCATCTAGTAAGACGCATTAGCAGTTTACTACGAAACATATTGTATTCTAACCTAGAGACTAAGTTCAGACATTTTACTTTGAAAGCATTAACGGTTATGCGGTTTAGATGTATCTCATAGCTCAATGTTACGGACACAGCATGATAATTTTATAATTAAAAATATTTGACTATATTTTGGTAAGTTAAACTGCAACCGTATGGCTTTCTTTCTATTTTTATATATCCTTTAGGAAACGCTGCATTGCAAGTCATGATGTTTTCGTAAACTTATGTGTGATATAAGAAATAAGAAATAAAAAAATTGGAAGTGTTTATAAAAATCATGCCAGGTATCCTTAGCTTATGAGCTTATCCTATGAGACGCTACAATGATGTGATATGTGATACGTGATATCACAGATTCCATGTAACAATGTCATGAGCTACTAACGGTTATGTATCCCATATACATGCCTCACCATTTAACTGTGAACCTTATAGACAAGCATATTATTATATTATTTTTTGGATTTCACGCGGTCGTATCGAGTCTGCTTGCAGTTTCTTTTCCCGCCTTTACCACGGCACTTTGTTCATGTATAAGAATTAAACCTTTCAACATCATCAAGGTGTGCAAACTACAAGTCAACCGAGTGTGTGTGGCATATGACAAAAATTTAGCAAGCAAGCTTCTTGTTTCGCATAGGTTGATCCAATAGGTCCACGATAATAAATCCCATGTAATAATTATTGGATACACAATAAAAGACTCATTCGACAGCATGCTTAACCGCATTTTCGGACCCATTATACCTTATTATTGAAGAAAAAGAGCCGTATATAAACATTAACCTATAGGTGCTTTCGCTGCTCTTTTCATTGAAATTTTATCAGTTTATCCTGCACCTTCTGATCAATATAATCATACGAAATATGGGTTATAACGATCTCATTTAATCAGCAGCCCTTTCAACAGTTACAGGAGCTTATCAATCTTTATAGGATAGGTTAGGATATTAATTAGACATTGATACTGGTGTGATCTATCACATGTGAGGTGGTTCGAGAGTTAAATTTTATTGGCGCTAAGCGAGACCTATGACACATTTATTCGATATCGGATTTTCACCGAGTTTTATCCGTGTTAATAGTTATTTGACACGATACATTGAGAGCCATTCTCATGTAATATGGGATAGTTGAATATGATTCAGAGTCAGTTCTTTACAGCTCCCCACTGATAAACTGATCTTTTTGAATCATGGAGCTCCCCACATAAACACAGAAACATTTTTAAAGATGATGTCACAGTGTTAGGACAACACTATAAGCACGCATTAGCTAAGTATATAGAATTATATCCATGAATATGAAAATAGCCCATTATGTCTTTTAGAAGAAGATTTTGCTCAAAATTCTCTATGTTTGAATATTCGTAGACGATCTGGCTGATTATGGGATACATGGCGATTTACTACGATGAGTATAGGTTGACCATAATGCCAGGGTAACCTTTTCACCTACTTCTTCTATATGGATATTTACTCAACGCAAGTCCTTAAGCATATCCCATATATATACTTCTTTTTTTCCTTATCATACCTACTAGGATATCAAATGCATTACTTTAATTCACAATTGCATTAATTTTTACTATTATCATTTATTAGTAAAATGGAGATACTGTTGCCTGAAAAAGTCATATCCTTAGAAAGTCCGTCGAAAGTAGAATCCGTTTGTGTATCGGGCTCACGCTACTACGTAAGCACTTCAACGGGAGCATTAATTGTCTTAAGAAATAATGATTCAAAATATATCCAGGAAGGTCAGTTTAGAATATCTAAAAAGCCTCTTAAACAGATTGCAGCTTTAAGAGACTTGGGCATCTTATTAGCGTTAACCGATGGTAAGCTGACAGCTTATGATCTTGAATCATTAAATCTTATGCAAACTATACCTAGATCTGCGTCTACTATATTTTTTGTTTATTCAAGTACCATTGCATCTGATGCTAATCTACTCACTAGGGTTGTAGCTGTGTCACAAAAAGGAAGAGTATTGATCTCATATCAATGGAAAAACTCTGAGTTTATACCACCTATTGATATAGCTCTACCTGACAGAGCAAAAGCAGTTGCTTTCCTTAATAACTCCACTTCATCTCATTTAGTAGCTCTTGTTGGCTCTAAATACCTTCTTATAGATCTAGACACTGGCGCTATTTTGCCTGACGCTGGATCTGGCACAGTTTCTCATGTACTTTCGTCTTCATCCTCTTTTCTTTACACTCCAAGATCACATATAGTAGCTTTCCCAGATGAATCTGCTCTAATTGTAAAAGATACTGCCTCTGTGTTTATAGCGAAAGATGGTACTCCTTTAATTGATAAGCCTCAGATTCCATGGCCTTCAGCTCCTGATTCTGTTGCTTTTTACTTTCCTTTTATAGTTTCTTGCAATTCTTCTTCTTTACAAGTCAGAAACACAGTAACACAGTCATTACTACAAGACTTAAAGATATCTGGTATATCTAGTCTTTACACAAATGGAAAAAAGCTCTTAGGTGTTTCTTCTAATGTCGTTTATAATTTCATCATGTCCTCTTTCGAAAGCCAGATTGCTCATTTAGTTGATCTAAACTTATTGGATGAGGCTACAATTTTATTAAAGCAGTTGAATCCTGCTGTTTTTGCTGATAGAAATTCAAAACTTAGACAGATTGAGATTCTAAGAGCAACGCAACTTTTTAACCATGGAAACTATAGAAAGTCACTTGAGATCTTCTCTGATGTGTCTGCAAATCCTCATATAGTTATAAATTTGTTTCCTTCAATAATATCTGATGTTACCAGCAACATTTTGTCCGACGAAGCATCGCAAGCCTCAGAAGCTATGCACACGATACAGGAACAGGACGTGAAAACTTTTCAGAAAAAGTCAAGCTTCACCACTGCTATGACTACAAATGGGCAGCAGAAAGTTTGTAAGGATACCTCAAAGTATCGTAAGCAAATACTTGAATCCGACTCTGCGCAGTTTAACTCAGCTGTAAGATCTTTATTGGCCTATTTAGGTGATGCTCGTAGAAAGATTAAACAATTGAAATATCTTGAAACAGATGCAATCACTGATCCATTTATTTCTTCAGATGTTTATGGAGATTTAACATCTGCAGCAGAGCTTGTAGATACGGTGCTGTTTAAGTGCTACATCATCACAGAGAGTCCCCTGCTAGGCTCATTGGTTAGAGTTGAAAATAGCTGCGATCCAGGAGTTGTCACGGAACTATTAATGGAAAGAAAGAGATTCAGGGAATTGGTTGAGTTTTATTATGGCAAATCATTACATGAAGATGCTCTTGAACTGTTGCAAAGGTTAGGCTTGGGTGAAGGTACTAATAGTACTATATGCGAGGAGGATATAGGCCCATTAGATGTTATTAGTTCTAACGAGTACGAACCTGACTTATTGGGACCAATAGCTACTGTACAGTATCTTCAGAGGCTTCCTGCTGCGAATATAGGCATTCTTTTCAAATATGCCAAATGGCCTCTTTCTGTTGATTTGAGTTATGCTGAAAAGATTTTTATGTCAGACTCAGCAGAGTCAGAATCATTACCACGATCTAAAGTTTGTGATTTTCTTGAAGACTATTCAAAGCAACTGGTCTGTGAATACTTAGAGTATATTATAAAAGAGTTCAATGATATGGATCCGCAGTATCATACTCGATTAGTATTGCAATATATTAGCATCCTTATTGAAGATCCAAGTAACAGTGATGTCAGAAGGAAGCTATTAAGTTTTATTTCTGATTCTGAAGGGGTTCAGTTTGATTTAACTGAAGCGCTTCAGGCTGTTCCTAACCACGATAGCCACTACTACGACATCAGACTGGGATTACTTTTTGAAATGGGGCGACACAGGGAGTCTTTAAAGATACTTGTTTACTTTCAGAATGATCTCGACAAGGCAATGGAATACTGCACTAAAGTTATTAAAAAGGATTCATTGTCCGATATTTTTAATTCTTTAGTAAGAATGTATCTCGATTCTACGGAACTGTCTAGGAACAAGGATTCTATCAATGTTGATTCTGCACTTGTAGTTTTGAGCAAGCATGGAAATAGAGTTGATCCGGGAATGGCGTTAGAGTTGCTTCCTAAGGATGTGAAAATTGAGCAGCTGGAGCTGTTCTTGACGTTAAATATCAGAAATATCATAGGAAGGAGCGAGGAATCGAAATTACTTGTGAGCCTGACTAAAAGCAATTTACTGGAACGTGAGTATGAATTACGCAATGTTAAAGATGCCAGTGTTATTGTTAACAATTCAAGAGTGTGCAAAATTTGTTTTAAAAAGTTAGGACAAAATAATGTCTTCTATTTGACTCCCGAAGGTTCAACTATTCACTATGGTTGTGCAACTGAAGCTCATTTAGCTTGAACGTTGCAGAGTCAGCTCTGATATCTACCCGATGGTATGGATGGATTTTGACAGGTTTTTCCTCCTTGTTTGCTAGAGCTGAAAGCCTGGTTTAGGATAAGAATATCATAGGGTTTAGATGTATCCTATATCAGTATCCTATATATGTATCCCATAATAACGTTTAATTTGTTTCTCTGTAAAAACAAGGTTGGCTTTATAGGTAAGAAATCGAGAGAAAAGCGATTTAGAGTTTTTTTCTCGATAGATTGATTTTTAAAGTTTTTTTGTCATAGATATTTTCAGGTTCACATTTTTTTTACTTCTAATAATAAGAACATCACCTTTTTTTTGTAGATTTCGACTTACCTGGTGATTGCTTTTATAGATTTTTGAAGATTCTGAAGCTCTACAGGAATCTAAATCATACTTGGTCACTTTGTGGTATTAGAAACTCTTTGCTTAAGCGAAAGTTACATCGCTTTTATCGAGGACTGACTACCTCTACGGAGAATCAAAAGATGTCCTTTGAAGGATGTGAAGAAGTAAGAGAAGGGCTTGCCACAATTCTGTACCCAGGTGATCAAAAAAATGAAGTATTTTATAATCCTATTCAACAGTTCAATCGCGATCTAAGTATTGTTGCTATTAGAGCGTGGACAAAGGACCATTTAGAAAGGAAGAAGAGCAAAGCTATAAAGGTCGAGGATAAGAAGAGGAAGTTTGATAGTATTGAAAGTGAAGATAATGCTGAAACAGAAAGTTTCATAAAGATCTTTGAAGGTCTAGCAGCAAGTGGACTTCGATCTATTAGATACGCTAAAGAGATTCCTCACATAAAGACAGTTATTGCCAACGATTTTTCTCCTTCTGCTGTAGACTCAATTAAGAAGAACATAGGGTATAATAATGTTGATGCTATAGTAAAGCCAATGACGGGAGATGCAAATGTAAGCATGGTGTTAACTCGAGCTGTTCATCCAAGTTTTTGGGACTCTAAGACTATTTCAGATCAAGCTGGAACATTATCTAATAGACCAGATTCTACTACCATTGCAGGTCAGCAATCATTTCATTGCATAGATATTGATCCCTATGGTACAGCGGCCCCGTTCATTGAGCAAGCTGTACAGACTGTATCCAATGGTGGGCTGCTACTCATCACATGTACTGATCTTGCAGTTTTAGCAGGTGCAAGTTATCCTGAAAAGTGCTATGCTAATTACGGTGGAATAACAAACAGAGGATCAGAATTTAGCCATGAGTCAGCTCTACGTTTAGTTATAGGAACGATTGCTACTACAGCTGCAAAATATGGTAAGTCGATAGAGCCATTGTTAAGTTTGTCAATTGATTACTATTTGCGAGTTTTCGTTCGTGTTGAAAGATCTCCAGTAAAAGTTAAATTTCTTCCTTCAAATATGATGATCACTTATGTTTGTTCTGGATGTGGATCAGTCGCGTGTCAACCTTTAGCGAAGTCAACACCGACAGATGGCAGGCTTACCACATACAAACATGCACCATTTCAAGGGCCAGTGGTGGATAAACACTGTGAGCAATGTGGGTTTGTCCACCATGTTGGAGGACCTATGTGGGGCGGTGATTTGCATTCACAGACATTTATAAAGGGTATGCAAGACATAGTGAAGACTCTCGATGAGGAAGTATATGGCACAAAGAAGAGAATCAACTCTATGCTTTATTTGGCATCTAAAGAAGTTAATGCACCCTTCTATTTTTCACCCTCTCATCTTTCAAAGATTGTTCACTGTGCTGCACCTAACATTGCTACGGTATCCTCAGCATTAATCAATTCAGGATATGAAGTGTCCGGCACACATTGTAGCCCAGGTATGATCAAGACCAACGCACCGTTTAGTTTTATCTGGGATATATTCAGAGAATGGATCAAAGAACATCCTGTATCTCAATCAAAAATCAAAGAGACAAGTCCTGCTAGACCACTTCTTGATAAGACCATGAAGCATACCGTCGACTTGACGATATCGGATAGTATAAGAGAACTGAAAAATACTCCGAAGATAGTGAGATATCCACAAAATCCTGCTAACTGGGGCCCGAAGGCAAAAGCTAAAAGTCAATAGCATGAATTATGAATTCCAGAGTCGCAATTGTAAGAACAGATTCTAGAATCACTCAATTGCAAGGTACACCAGGAATTGCATGGGAACTGAACGACGTTTGAAGATAAAGAGACACGAAACACTTGGGAGACTGTATAGATTGCGAGTTACGATAACATGTGATCACTATCTTTGAATTGGTTTTTGATAACCGGTTATATAGTTAATCTGATTAGTTTTAACTTAGGATATCCGTATATATTGTTATATCCTGTAATATTTGCTGTAATTTTAAATAGTAGAATCCTTGCGTTCATCACGAGTTTGTCCTTTAGCATTAATCCAATCATCGAATATGTTATTCTTTTCATAAAAATTTCCCCACAATTTCGAAGTGTCCGGCTCTCATGTGCTTGTGATTAAGGTTAAGCTTTCGATTCTATATATCCCATAATTCAGAAGCATCACCTAATGTTACCTGTACCTCAGTCAAAACTTGTCTGATTACAATGTTCTCAGACGAAATAATCACGGAAAGCGGTAAGTACTAATAGTGTTATATACATTCTTTTGAAAACAAATACTGGTACTTATGAAATAGATACAATATCTGCATCTACATGAATAAGCCATCATGAGATCGTCCCCGCATTCAGTTAACTATCAGCCAATAGTAGTGTTTCTAATCTGTATTATAATCATATGATCGCCCTTTTGTAAGGTTTAGCTCATGTTACCCGCATAAACCTATTTTTGTCTACACACTAATGCCGAGGCACTCCACATCATAAAACTCGTTCTATCCTATAAGAGCGCATAATTACATTCAGGTTTCCTCTTTTACTATCTGGACTTATAAAGCCTTTTTAGCAATAATAGGTTTCATACTTATATATATAATAACTGCGATCGGAACTACAGTCTCTTCTTTCTCCTTGCTTTCGACCCCTCTAAAAGCAATCCGTTAGTTTTCGAGAATGTCTAAATCATACAGTATCGAAGAAGTGTCTAAACACAACAATGAATCTGATCTATGGGTTGTAATTGAAGGTGATGTATTTGATCTTACCAAGTTTCAAGAAACCCATCCTGGCGGTAAACGAATCTTGAAAAGGGTAGCTGGAAAGGATGCAACTAAGTTCTTCTGGAAGTACCATAATGACAAGATTCTTAAGAAGTACAAACCTAAACTTCAAATTGGTGCACTTGATTCTTCTTTGAGCGCTTCTAAGCTTTCTGCTGAAGATTCTAACCAACTTGTTGCTAATCCAACTGCTGGCTATAAGTTAGTAGAAGGCCTTCCTCCATTTGGAGAACAAATTCCTTACGGCGATCCCTTCTGGTACACTGGCGCCAGAAGTCCATATTACAATAAGACCCATGCTGCATTCCGAAAGGAGGTCCGAGACTATGTAGAAGAATGTCTTGAGCCTTATGTCGATGATTGGGACAAGGAGCATGATATGCCCAATTCTGTATATGAGGATTTCGGAAAACGCGGTTTCTTAGCTGCTTATCTTGGCGCCGCGTTGCCTGAGTCTTGCAAGAATCTCTGGAAGATTAAGACTGTCAGTCCAGAGGAGTGGGATGGGTTCCATTCATTCATTCTCACTGACGAAATTATGAGACTTGCTTCAACTGGTCTCATGTGGAATCTCACTGGTGGCTATGGTATCGGATTGCCTCCTGTGCTTAGATGGGCTAGCAAAGCTCTGGTTGATCGTGTTGCTCCTGGCGTTATATCTGGCCAAAAACGTATTTGTTTGTGTATTACTGAACCCGATGCTGGCTCAGATGTGGCAAACCTTACCACCACTGCAGTTCTTTCCGATGACAAGAAGCATTTCATTGTCAACGGTGAAAAGAAATGGATCACCAATGGTATTTATGCCGATTACTTCACTGTAGCTGTTCGTACAGGTGGCCCAGGAATGGGCGGCGTATCAATGCTTCTTATTGAGCGCTCTTTTCCTGGTGTAGAAACTCGAAAATTGGACTGCATGGGTGTATGGGCTTCAGGAACTACTTACATTTCTTTTGACGATGTAAAGGTCCCTGTAGAGAATCTCATAGGAAAAGTAAATGAAGGTTTTAAGGTCATAATGACCAACTTTAACCATGAGCGTATGGCTATATGCATGCAAGCTTGCAGATGTGCTCGTGTTTGCGTTGAAGAGTCCATGAAGTATGCTCATCGCCGTCGTACTTTTGGCAAACCTTTAATTGAACATGATGTTATTCGCAACAAGATTGCCCAAATGGCTTGCAAAGTAGAAGCTACACATGCCGCTACCGAATTTGCTGTATACCAAATGCAATCCATGCCTGATCAAGAGTCAATGGTCCGCATGGGTGGTTATATTGCTGGATTAAAAGCCCAATGTACTCAAACTTACGAGTTTTGTGTACGTGAGGCGTGTCAAGTATTTGGCGGTCTTTCTTACACTCAAGGTGGCGTGGGAGGAAAAATCGAGCGTCTTTTCAGAGAAACAAAGGCTTACACAATTCCTGGTGGTTCAGAAGAAATTATGCTTGATTTATCTGTTAGGCAAGCTCTTCGTGTTCATAAGAGATTTGGGGCCAAATTGTGATAGTATTTATCGCGTACGTATTTGTTTTTTATGCCAGATCGTTTGTATATGTGATATGATATACCGACTTTGGAGTTTCCTAAACTATCATAACGGTTATATGGTGGGTTATTACGAATGAAACTATTATTAAGCTTATTGCTTTAAAAAATGTGCATGGGTTACGTGCGAATTATTAATTATTTAATGTAATATAAAAATACAAGTTAGAATACAGCACCGTCTGGTATGAAAAGCCTTTTTTCATGCGCTCTAATCCATGCCAGAATTCTCTCTTTGCTCTTGTTCAAAGTATGTTTCTTGACGTATGGGCTTGCCAGACAATATATCTCGAAATCTTCATTTGATTCAACTAAAGCTGAGTAGGAATGATTAAAGGTATGCATACTCTGAAAATTGCTATCTGAGCTATATAGCATTTCATGAAGGTTTTGGTAAATAGTCATTAGTTGTCTCTTCTCAACAAAACTGTTCGTGGAAGTTGCAAAGTCATTCATTATAAACTGCACAAATCGCTTGGACTTGTACATAAAGTGACGCACATTTGGTGCATTCATATCCGATGTAGAAGATCTACCACACTCTAAAGATTTTTCGACCGGCTTCAAGGCGTTTAGAGCGTCTATCCGTTCTACAATTGCATCCTTAGATGACTGAAGTACAAAAAATGCATGCTTGTCCGCAGATATCAAAACTAAAGCTATCTTTGGCCTCAAGAATTTAATGTAAGCGTATAAAAACCCTTTAGAATTAAATTTAGGCAAACATATAGGCACCCAGTTTTCACTTCCGTCTTGAAAAAGATTAGTGTCAAATATCATTGAAAAAAGCAATTGTAAATCAGGAGGATGGAGACTTTCTCTTCTTGGTCTGGCAATAGCTACTAGTCGACTGTCAGCAACAATTAGCCCATAAAGCATCGCAGAGGATCTACCTTTTAAAAGACAACTAGAAAGTTTTAGTCTGTCATGTCGAGTTATATAAAGACATTCTAAAGCTCCCAGAAGAAACGAAGGATTGCCCAAAGACATTACACGACAAAGAGCGGACAGAAAAACATTAGTGCCACCTAAAAGTCTCCTCAGATCATAGTTGTCACGATTCTGAAAGGCTTTCGCAATTTGAGGAGCAGTTAAAGTTGAAAGAATCTGTGTGTGCAAAATATCCAGTTGAGCACGTAGCTGTAGTTTAGATTCGCCAAGTCTTGAGACAGCAGCATATAAAAGTTGATCACGTTGCTCAATTACAAAAAGAACATTTCCAGAGTAAAAAGATTTAAGTGATCCATCTACCTGAGGGTTGCTATTTGAAGTAGGATTAGTATTAGAAGCGGTAGAGACCCGAAAGTAGTTAATAAAAGCTTGTAGAATTGCAGTATAAGAAGTGACCAATTCATCAGAACCATGCATAGAATAGATAGGCTTTCCAGCAGCGCTAAATATAAAAAAATGCTTACTACGAGACAGGAATGCATCAATTGATTCGTCATCATCAGGAGTTTCGATATCAACATCAGGTGCGGGCAATTCAATTGGGTCATTCGGTTCAGCTAGCAGTTCTGTGGAAGCTTCATTAGTTAAAGAAGCTGAGATGATAGAATTATGTGAAGTCACCGTTTCAGTAGTGACATCTGGCGGTGAAACAGAACCTGGAATATGCATTGCGATCTGTGATCTCGATGGAGGAACATAGTCGTCAAGTATATCAGGAAACCCATTCATTCCTGTGTAAAAATATTAAAGGAAAAATACAAAAATCTCAAATAGCGCAGATGCAAATTTCTCTTTTTTAATAGTTGATTTCTGCTTTCCTTATCAACTGAAATCAATCAATTAACATTGCTTTTATCTCTTGTAAACGATTATTATTTGCGACTGTTACAAAATAGGTAGTGCAGTAAATAAGGTAGGCTTAGTAGGGCGAAAAGATTACTGTGGCTGTAGTTAAGTGGTGTGCGTGGGCCTCATGGTTCTGTTTTCGTAAGTTAACCATAAAGAGCACACCGCAGTACTATTTCTCACGTTGCTGGGATCGAAGCTTCAAGCAGAGAGATCTAAAGGCTATTTTAAAATTGTTTAAACTTCTTCTTTATATCTGTTTGTTACCAACGTGTGCATCGAGTGCAATTGTTTGGCACGGATATGACTGAACCTAGAAAGTTGGCAGGTGTCACTGAACTACTACATAACTTATCATCTATATCCCTTAGGGCTCAACGGAATGAAGACTCGTTGAAAAGAGATTCAAAATATAAAAAATATGCAGCAAATATAGAGAAAGCACTGCTAGTTTTTGATGCGGTCGAGGAGTGGGCTGACTATATTGCTTTTCTGGCCAAGCTACTTAAGAGTCTGCAGACACATTCCGTTCATTCTATACCACATGGTATGCAAGTAGCTAACTGTCTTGCTAAATGTTTGTCAAATGGACTACCATCTGGTGTTCATCAAAAATCATTAGAGGTTTATGATATGGTCTTTCATATATTGGGCCCTGTTAATGTGGCCGAGGAACTTGATATTTGGCTACCTGGCTTATTACCATTGCTATTCTATGCTTCAATTAATGTAAAACCTCTGTTGCTTAAATTATTTAAAGAACATATTCTTGTATTACCAGCAGCTTCACTTAGATCCTGCTTTAGAGCCATTCTTTTGGCTTTACTTCCTGGCATAGACGATGAAGCTGGCGAATCATTTCAAATGGCTTATGATCTTATCGATGATTTCAAAGTAAAAATTAACGACGATTCTTATTTTTGGCAATGTATGCTTTTATGCTCAATTACTTCTGCTGAACGCCGACTTGGATTTTTAGCATACAGCACAAGATCTATGCCTACTCTTAATATTTTATGCTCTTCTGATGCTAAAGAAGTGACAATTGCTCATTTGGATTGCGAACAGAATGCAGTGCTTTTCCCAGAACCTGGATTACTCATAAGGGCTTTGATTATGGGCCTATCAGATCACCAGTCACTTGTTCAAAGAGGATTTTTAGATCTGTTGCTAAAGGTTCTACAGCTTCACTCAAGCGTTCTCCAGTCAGTTGTTTCACAAAGTGACAGGTCTCTGCTTTGCTGGACTGCAGCTGCTGTTGTACTTAGAAAAGACATGTCTCTCAATAGGAGACTTTGGACTTGGTTTTTGGGCCCGGAAACGTTACCTACAGAACTCACAGTTTCTAACAGTGTTGAATATTTTCGAGTTTATGGATTGCATCATATTAAAGAAGGATTACTATATTCTATAAAAGATCGTGATATATCTTCTACCACGGCAGCTAGACCGTTCAGAATTACATTAGCTTTAATGGATAGATGGGAACTTGGTGGACAATTAGTGAACGATATTTTTCTTCCACTCTTACAGTTTTTAAAAATTTATAGAGATCACGCTTCTAAATTTGATTATGTAGAGGTACTGAAAAGCGCGAGTGCATTTTTTGATGGAGTTGAATCATCAAGTATATGGGGCTGTTTGCATTCTTACCTACAAAATAATATGCTTGAAGGTCTGGATCTTTTAGATTTTGTTCTAAACACATTCAATGTTAAAGAAGAGGAAATGTTAGTCATTCACATGCCAATTATGCTGATATACTTATTATCATATGCAACTCAAAATTTTGATACTCTGACAGCTTCTCAGTTTGTTAGCTGCTCTACACTTTTAAATCTGATACCAACTAGAGGACTTTTACCACCTGAGCATTCAGAAATTCAAGAGTTTAATGCTGATGATATTTTGAAACTAGTATCAGACTCTTACAGCGATTCGAGTGAACCAGAAAAACAGCCACCATCTCCTGCTGCATTGTCGTTTATATTGCTTAATGCGCTAGAGAATCTTGTTGTACAGAGCCTTGCTGCAGGTAGCGGCTTGATATATGAGATATCTGAACTTTATCGTTTATTACTTGCCACTATACCTGGTCAAATATTCAGATCGTCTGAGCCCGTGCTTGAATGTTTAGAGTATACACAAATTGACACATCTGATTTCAGAGTCATAAAAGGAGCGTTTAACTGCTTTATGTGTCTTTTAGATTATAGCAATTTAGATGAAGAAACTTGTGAGTTTTTGCTTTACCGCATTGTGAAATTGTATTGGCTATACCTTGACTCGCCATATTATAGGCAGACAACGGATGCTGTCAATGATTTATGGTCTTTGATGCAAAAAACAAATAGCGGCCTTTTACAGGACATTTTAGTTTCTTTGTTTTGCCAAGATATCAAATCCAATTCGGGGAGGTTTAATAGTTTTGTGAACTTATGGAATGCAGGAATTGAGATGTCAAAAAGTGATAAGCTACTTGCCAAACCTTTGTTGCGTCTTTTAGATTGTTTAGAGGACGAGGATAATGAACTACTACGATACAATGCCAAGCTTATTCTTGAAATTTGCGTTTCTGGTGGAAGGTATACGAATCTTTTCAACATCTTGCTCCATCATTTAGCTGCCTTAGAAATGCTTACAAGGAAGAGTAATAAGATACTGGAGTCAGATAATGTCGAAGTATTAGCATATTATCTAACGACTTTAAACGATACTCTTAGCGCGATTGATTCTGAAACTCTCGTCGGTTTATCATCCGATATCGTACTTATAGAAGAATTCAGCTTTTCTGAGTTTTGGATATCTAGATTATCAGATTCCGGATCTTTAGCTTATAAGAACATGCTAGCAGTTATAGGTGAAACTGTTCTTTCTTTAGACTTACCTGAGAATAGCACGTTAGATTTTGATAATCGATACGAGAGATTACTTTTATCTGCATTGAGGTTTTTATCAACTTTACTGAAGAGGTTTGATTCGGGATTTGTTACAGCTAAAGGTAGATTGGAGGATGTTATGATAAATAAGCTTATTCAATTTGTGAACAAAAATAATGACGCTGTTCAGGTTGCTATTTTAGATTGCCTTTCCTTGACCACCAAGATTGGTCATAGTGTGGATCCTTACTCTGCTATGTCAAAGTGGAGAAAGCTTAACAGGTCCAATATAGAGAGTTCAGATGTTGAAGAGAATATACCAATGGTTCAGTGCATTGCGAATGGCATAAAGTCTGCGAACACTAGGGTAAAAGCGGAAGCTTGGGTTAATTTTATTATAACATGTGTTCCTTTGCTTGGAGACAATATTTTTCAGATTTTGATTCCCCTTGAAGAATGCTTTTGCTCAGCAATTAGTAATTTACTATCTGATCTACAGGAAGGGTTTCGCTCAAAATCAGCGAATGCTACAGCAGATTCAGTATTGATCAGTCTTATTTCAGGATTGGAGCGCATGCTGACTTTATCATACGATCAGCTTATATCTACTGTAGGAAGTTCTAGCGAGCTAAAAGGTAATACAGAGGCAGGGTTTTTTGGTAGTGTCATTTCAGGAGTTTTTGCCTATGATACTCAGATTGTCAGAGGAGGCGCAGTCAATAATAGACTAACTATGCTGCTATGTTTTCAAGATATTATTAAATCATGTTATGGTGTATGGAAATGGACTGAGTTTATTCTAAATGACGATACCATTTTGCATGCGAACTTGTATACTATTAGTCAAGTGATTTCTAGGGTCAAGTTTAAAACCAGGAAGTTACTTGAATTTATGTATAATACTGAGACACTTGAAACCTTGGAGATGTTTGTGAACTTACCAGATAGTGCCACAACTATTAAATTATTGAGTATTCTCACGGGTTCGCAGCCAGCAAAGGTCGTACCAAGACTAACAGCTTCAATTTACTCAAGAATCAAAGGAACTCATACTTCCATCGAGTATGAAAGATCAACGCTTACAATTGATCTTAATACAGATGATCTTATTAAGTTTTTAGTGGATTATACGGAGTCTCTTGAGAATGATGCCGTTGAAGATGTATGGCTAGATTGTTTAGGATTGGTAAAGGATGTTGCAAGTAACGTGGCTGCATTCAGCTCAGTATATAGTAGATCACTTAGTTTGATTTCTGTTATAGGGTTTAAAGTTGACACTACATTATTTGGAGAGCAGAAGAAGACGAGGAAGGAGATATTTGATGTCATTCTCAGACTAATAAATGCATATCCTACTTTCAAGTCGATTCCTTTGAACGATAGTCCGTCTAAAGGGCAGCTACAATTGAATATTTCGGACTCAGATTCTGCCACTATGGGAAATCAGTCAGGACTGAACAAAGAACCGCTAATTGATACTTCAATAAGACTCCCGCGCGTAGATGAATTTTGTGCCCGACTTACCGATGCATTTCCAATGACAATTGCCTGTATGGCGGATAATGATAAACTTATGGCATTCGCATCGGCTGTTATTTCAAATGTGATACAGCCAGCATTTAGATCTCGGAATTTTCCAGAAGATGCTTCTCAACCGCTAATTTCATTGCTGGCAAAATTAACAAAAACACCTGGAACTTCTCGTGCATGGAAGGCTACAGTATCTGATGCTATAATGGATGCGAAGATATTTAAAATTGATTCAGCAAATATTGACAACTGGGAAGAAACATTCAAATCCTGGATGACTCATGATAGGGAAGGTATGAGTGCAGTAGTTAGCAAGCTTGCGCTACCAAATGTTAATGCTGCTAACTCGTTGTTTGGATGGTCAGACGGTGAGAATCAAGCTCGACTAGCACTAAAGCGGTTGGCACTCTTGCTTATATGCTGTGAAGTTGATAAATTTTCAGGCATGGCGGTGGAGATTTTGAATAGATTGACACTCTTAGTTAAGACTTCACACAGTTCAGCGTACTTAGGAGAGATTTATTTGTGCTTGAGAGCGATTTGTCTAAAATTTTCTACGGTTCATTTATCTAGTTACTGGTCGATGATATATAGTTTATTACAAGTTACGTTTATCGATATTTTACGGGACTTGAATCATCCTGAAAGACTCGCACCTCCACAAACCATTTTGTATGCATGCAAGCTTCTTGACAATTTGTTGTTATTGAACTATGACGAGTTTCAAAATTATGAATGGCTATTTGTGAATGATACAGCGGAAGCTATGTTTCGATCGAACTCAAGCAATTCGTCTGCTTTGTTAGATATATTGGCTATGCAGATGCATCAACTTGGGTCAAACGAGGAAGGAATTTTGGATTTAAATGAGAGCACAGGATTGCCACTATTACGAGGGATTCGAAGTATTACTAGGATTTCACAATTAAAGACATTTTTTGTCCATTGTGGATTAGAATTTTATGAAAAAGTGTATTCGTTAAAAGAATACAGCGCTGCTGAATGCGAGAATGATTTAGTTGAGGATATTTTGTACTTGAAATGATTCTGAAGAAAGTTATTTTATGTTATTTATGACTTGATTTTTTGTGAACATAAATAGTCAAAGAGTAGTTATTATATATCTTCACTCGTTCGTTGAAATCTATAGACCGACAAGATTTCCCAGCCTGCTTGTCTTTCAAATACTTTCGTGCTGACCCAACCTTTTATTTGAATAGATTCAGGTTTATTTGATTTACAAAAAAGTATATAAGCCAACCCATTTGATGATATGACTGATTCTAGAGAATCCAATAGGCGGCTGGTTACCTGCATTCCTTTATCACCACCATCTAGAGCGAAATACAGCCAATCTGGGTCATTTTCAAATTTTGGTATTGTAGGTAATGATTCAGTAGGCACATATGGTGGATTAAATATTAACAGATCTACAGAATGAGGCCGCAACGCGGAAACTAGATCGCATTGGAGTGTATCGGAATAAGAAGTCAAATCATTCTGCTTTAATACCGCTTTTGAAGCTTTACAAGCATTAGGATTAATATCAGTGCACACGGACCATGATTTAGGTAGTATATTCAAGTGAATGAAAGAGGATACAAGTGCTGATCCAGAACCAACTTCTACAACTAAGGGAGACTTATTATTGAAATGAGATACTAAGTAATTTGATTCATTCTCGAATGTGTCAAGCAATACAAAGGTGTCTTCAGAAGGCTCATAAACTAAAGAATAATCCAAATTATCAAAAGCCGGAGTAGGAAACATCGAAGAAACCAGCGATGAAGTAAATGAGGAAAGTCGAAAATCTATATGTGCTGTAAAATTAAGGTTTTCAATCTATTTACTAATCCGGTATAACGTAAACAATATTAAAATAGTGTTGTATGCGATATATCCCATATATCCCATAGTTAATTAACCGTTAGGATATGCTTTATTTTATACTTATATAAAGAGAGTGCATTCTTTGCCATACGCCTTTCTTATCTCAATGTTAGGTGGTGGAAGTAAAGATGATGTTAGTTGAAAGACCAACTGAGAATACAACGAAGAGGAAGCGACATAGTGCAATTCTTGAAGAAACTACCGAATCTCAAACTAATAGAGTTAAGAAAGCTATTAGGAAATTAAAGAAGCACAACAATGGCACTACTGGGCAATTTCAAGTGCATCGAATTGGTCAATCTTGTAAGAATTGCCTAAGAATGTCATCTTCATTAAAACTTGTACCGATAGATAGCAATTGTGAGAAATGCGGTGGATACATATGCTCTATTTGCGAGCATGAGGACAAGCAAAAGAAATTTCAAAGTATGTACTGTAAAAGTTGTTTAATTAATGTATCGTAGCTTATTATTTTATGTTCAAGTTGTTTAATTATATTTATTTACTGATATTTGTATTTTATAGCTTAAAAAAGCATTACATGGTCGATTTATGAAAGATGCTGCGAAGACTTTGTTGATAGCTTGCTTTGCCTAATTAGGCACCATATCCTCTCTCTCGTTTTCTTTTTATATTTCAATTGCCCTCAGATATAATTTATTAGCTTTTTATTCATTACCATTTTCTTTTTTGTTTACTTTGCATTTTTGCTTATTTATAGATGATTCAATTATTATGACAGATAAAATCAAATCAAAAACAACCATAAATCAAGCATCGGTGACTATTTTACCTATACTTACAGCTTTATTGTTAATTATTACAGGTTGTTGTTGTAATGCGTATGCTTTAGAACAATTGGTCGAGTTGTCACCAGGTGTAGGATCGTTTATGACATTTTGTCAATTTATACTGGTTTCTTTACAAGGGCTTGTTAATATCATTGATCTGAAAAGGCCACCTTTTTATTTAAGAGAAAGTACAATTCCTGCTGACAGAATGCTTCTAGGAATTGTTATGTTTTTTGGCACTTCATTTCTTACTAACTATGTATTTCGATTTAAAATATCTGTGCCTTTGCATATTATTATAAGATCATGCGGCCCTGCTACAACTATAATAGTTGGATATCTCGTTGGTAAATCATACTCGTTTCAGAAGGTTATATCTGCAGCTGTATTAACAGTTGGAGCAACTATATTTGTTTTGAGCAATGCACCACCCTCTGAGTCAGATATACCAATAGATCTACAATATTTGAAAGGAGTATGCTTGTTAGTATTCTCAATGTTAGTAATGTCGTTTATGTCTCTTTACAATGAAACTACTTATAGAGTTTATAAAGGTGACTGGAAAGAGCTCATGTTTTATAGTCATGTTCTTTCATTACCGTTATTTTATTTTATGAGAGATTCTATTAGAAGTGAATTGTATAAATCACTCAGTTATCCAACTATAGATATACTTGGATACTTTGAAATATCACCAATGGTAATATTCATGACCATGAATTGTATATCGCAAGTTGTCTGTGTAACAGGAGTCAATAAACTAGCATCACAATGTGATGCATTGACGCTCACGATTGTTCTTAACGTTAGAAAGCTAATATCCTTATGCGTATCAGTATATTTATTCGGCAGATCATTACCTCCAACTTCCATAATCGGCATAACATTAGTGGTTATAGGAGCGACACATTATTCAAGATGTAAATAACAATAGACATATTGCATACATAAAAAATCATTTTCTGGGGATTATGCTAGGTATCCAATCTTCGAATCCTAGAAGTAATTTTTCTTCTGGAACGATTGCGCTGAACTTTAGCAAGTTTTCTTTCAAGGTGTCAAAAAGGTAGGAGTCAAGAGTTATCATTTCATATTGTTCAGAATCTTTCTTCACTGTGCGTGTTGTGTATATGACGTTTATACCATGCATTGGAGTTGTAAATTCATTACTAGTGAAATAGATATCTTGACTTATTATTCTGAGATTTAGCTGATTATTATTGATATTGAAGAAGAAATTTCCATGTGCATGGATAGAGTCTAATAATAAGGAAGACATTATATGAATAGGGTCATATAGAACAGATTTCAAGTGCCATTTAGAGAGTCTAATAACGTCATTATCCATTGGACAACCAACAATATTTTTGCATTCCGGGCAGCTGACATATTGTTCAGTTGTCTATATAAATAGATATATTTGTTAGTTAAATAAGAACAATAAAAATATGGAAAATACAATGTCCTTGTCACACTTGCTACACATGGCAAACAATAAGATGATAAGATTAAACAGTCTTAGCCAAGATAGAATATGCAGCTTCAAGGAAGGTAAAGTTTTGCTCTAGGGTTATAGTATCAGAAACAAACAGCCATTTTGCAAAAAGAATTAAGCCAAAAAAAGGCAGGTTACTTTGAGCAAGACTGGTCTCCTTCTCAGAACCCAGATTCTACGAAAGAAAAATATATACACTTACCTCAACAAAAGCACAGCTTTTTGAGACCATTATGTAGGACAAACCACTATATATAGTGTTATCAGTGCATTGAATACTACTAGAGGCAGCATACCTTAAATCAGTTGCAGCAGAAATAGGTTCGTGGCAATGCCATAAATCTACAAGCTCTTCCCAATGTTCCGAAGGAAGGTCTTTAAAAGTGGCTGTATTCTTCAACGAAACCAGTTTTTCATCACAATGAACGCAATTAATAAAGTCGATTTGACTCAATTCATCGGACATTAACAATTCGGGAACATCTTTAAACCCAATTGCTTGGATATTTGTAGTGTCTACAGTTTCCAATTTGAGAATTCTATCGCTACATAAACCAACAGCTTTCACTTTATGAGCAAGATTGAACTTCACCTTATTGTTAATTACAGCAGCCGTATTAGTGACAAACTTTACCTGTTCATCACATATTACAATTACTCTTGATAAACGAGGCAAATACTCGGAGTAAAACTTCATAAGGGAAGTAATAGAAAAGAATAAAAAAGTAAATCAATAAAGTTTTCATCCTATAATTTTACCCGGGTTGTAGACACTTGAGATTACATTCACTTAAGAGCACTTATACTCACACCACACCTATTTACTCAAACACTGACACTTATTTTACTGTTTTTTCTGTTTATTCGCTATCAATAGGATATTTCTTTTTCTTTTCAATCATTGTTTACCTGCTGTTACAGTGCTTTAATTACCATTCTCATACCTCTAGCTTCATAAACCCACACGCGACCTAGGGTTGATGATTACGCTATTAGAAAGTTTAATTCAAAAAAATTTCTAAACTCCCAAAACCTTATTACTCTGCATATATTCACCAAATTTTTCATTCCTACTTTTCTATTATATTTTCTACAATATATTTTTTTTAAAAAACCACATTCATAATAAGACAAAACTCTACGAATTCACGATTTTTGGTGAGATTTTTCTTTATTATATAAATTAACTGTCGGACCCCCCAAAATAAGCCTTGATTGCTGCTCTTTTTCTTTTCGATAGAAAGAAAACTGCGAACGAGAGGTTTTGCCATAAAAATTGATTTGAGAAAAGATCGGTATTGTAAAAAAGATCTTTTTTGTGTTTTTTTCCCCTGCAATGTTTTGAATAATCAAAATTCAGGTGATTATTGATTTTCGATTTCTTAAATTTTAGATATCGAAACAAAGAAGAACAAGTTAAATACGTAGAGAAAACGCAAGAAATTCTAGTGATTTGAAATGACTCCTGTTGAAACGCCTACAGCCACTTTATTGCCAATGTCCTCTACATCAACTGCTACACACACAGCAAGGAGAACATCCATAACACCTAAAAAATCATTAAAAAGGAGACGTGAAGAAGACTCCGATGAGTCGATTGAAACATCAGTTAATTCATTACTTAAGACAACAGATCCAGCAGCATCTGCATATCAATCTCATATTCGAAAAATTATTGATTTAGCTAAATCTGGTGATTCTACATTATTGGATGGTCTTTTGCTTCAAATAAAAGGTGAAAATTCAATTGAAAGTCCGTTATCCGATAAAGAGCTACAGTATTTATTGCTTGTATTGACATCAGATATTACAAAAATTGATGCACCAATATTTGCACCTTTGATATTGCTTATTCTTAGTCGTAAATGGAATATAAAAAAGTCGTCTGTTTACAGAACCTATTCTAGATTTATAACTGTTCTGGTAAGCTCTTCTCCAAAATGGATCAATGAGATCTTCAATGGCCTTGTTAGCCGTTTTCAAGACTCTAATGCTTTTGAAGACCACAATACTCTTAGATCTATTCTTTCTGTCGTTCCTACATCTTCTTCAAGTCTTGGTCGTATTATAATCAAACAGTTCCCTGATATTGCTGAGGCTTCTATGGAAATTTTGAACTACATTGATAACTGCTTGAAGGTACTTGAGTATTGCCCACAATTACGTCAAATAGTTTGGAATGGCATATTTGAGTTCATGGTACGCATTGACGTTGAAATAGGGCTGATTGAAGAGGACGATGAAGATTTTGAAGATGCGGACCCTTTTGCTGATACAAGTTTGGCATCTGTGATAGCTGAAGAATTTTCTGAAGAGAGAAAAGGTAAGAAAGTCAGATTTGCAGATACCGTTTTGGATTCAAAGCGAAACCAAGAAGACGAAGTAATGAATTCTGACAACGAAGACGACGATTTAGACGATGAGGCGGATGAAGACGAAGATACTACTGGACCCGATACAAAACAGTTAAAGGAATGTTTAGATCTTATTCTTGCACGAGTATTTGATTACACAGGACAAGCATTTGATTTAGAAAAGATAAATTCTACAGATTCTGCTTTGCTATATTCCGCATTTTTAACTTCTTTCCGTACTTATCTTCTTCCAACACACAGAACAAACGTTACACAATACATTTTATTTCAAAGCTCGCAAGCATCACAAGCTTTTATCGACGCATTTCTAGTGTCCTTAATTGAAGTTGCACTATCTCCACACGAGAACATTCAAAGAAGATTGAAAGCAGTTCAGTATATTGGGTCATATGTTGCAAGAGCTAAGATGTTAACAAGAAGTCAACTTTTGTTTGTTGTCTCTATGCTTGTTTCTTGGGTAGAAAGGTACATTCGTGAGCGCGAGAATGAAGTTGATATTTCTAATTCAATGGTCAGGTTTTCATTGTTTTACGCAGTTGTTCAATCATTGTTTTACATTTTCTGTTTCCATTATCGTGACTTACGGCATACTAAGGAAGACGAATTGGAAAGAGAGGCACGTATTGCTGCCGAACTTACTACGGCACCAAGTGATTGGGTTCTTGGATTAGATCAGTTCTTTCAACGAGCTATCACATCACAATTTAATCCATTGAAGTACTGTAATAAGACAGTTGTTAGGATGTTTGCTAAGGTTGCCCGGCATCAAGATGCAGTATACTGTTACTCTATAATTGAACAAAATAGAAGAGGTCTAGGTACCACAAAGAAGAATTTGAAGAACAATGCTACAAAGATTACAGATTTTACAGAATTAGAGGCTTACTTTCCCTTTGATCCACTTGCCTTGCAGAAGTCTAGGAAGTATGTGGATACATTGTATGTTGAATGGTCGGAATTTACGGATGATGAGGAGGAATCGGATGAAGAGTCAGATGAAGAGATGGACGACTAAGATATTAAGAAAATATGACATAATATATCAAGGAAGTGTAATTGTAGATGAGTGTACTGTAATTCGAGCGCTTAACCGGGTAACCGAATTGAGCAGTAATAAACTGTTTTGTGATTGTGGCAAGAACCATGCATATATCTGTTCTGTACAAAGAAAGTCAACTGGATTGACAAGTGATATATTAAGATATTATAAGAAATGAGAACATTATTAACGTTTGGGATAGTTTTAGGTGAGATCGTTGCTGGGTTTAATGGTAAGGATATAATTGAGGGATCAAAGGAAGAAGTACTACCTGGATTGCTTTCACTTGATGTTAAGCATAAAGCAGCGCTATGGTCGGACAAGGAATCATTATATTTGAGTCAGTTGAAGGATCAACCAAGTGTTAAGGTAATTGATAAGAGAACAGCGAATGCAGCTAATGCAGAAGTTACACCTAAAGGTGGACCAATGTTTCTTTACACTGCACTTACAGTTGAGCCCAATATTACTACTTATTTTTCAGTATTAAGAGAAGTGAAAGGTATGAATAAAATGATTAACTCAGGCAAAGACTATCGTGTTATTCTTGCACCTATGAATGAAGCGATGTTGAGATTGAGTAAGAAGCCGTGGGCGTTTCCTAGAAATGTGGAAGGTAAGAGTTCATTTATAGCAGAGATTCTTACCAGGCGTAATCTCCGTGATTTTGTCTCTAGACATATGTTGACTACAACGATTTCATCAGTGCCTTTTTACAATAAGGTATGTGCAGATGGAGCTAATATTAACATGGCGTTCAAAGATTCTAAAGTGTATGTTGAATGTTCAAACAAAGGACGATCGTTTGCAGCAGAAGTTTTGAAGGTAGTACAGGTTGATAATGGAGCTATCTGGATTGTTGACAGTTGCTTATCTGATGCATAGGTATATGGAGGGGGTTTACTATTGCGGGTATATTATATGATATGAGTACATGAAGTAAAATTGTTGAAACTGGAATTAAGTTAGAACGTACAAGAGACGCATGCAAGTTGACAGATGGCAGGAGATCGTAAAGTATCCGAGAGGTACCCGTAGAGCTTATATTGCCTTTTGACATATTAGCATGATTCGCTTAACCAATATTACGATCGTAACTAAGAGTTTGGAGTCGGGCTCTGATGAAAACCACCTGAGTTAGAGCATGGCGGGAAATGGGATCCCGTCGGGGTCGTGAAAAAAACGTCCATTTTGGGACTCAACTGTTTTTGAGAAGGGTTAGGGATATAGTTTCACGCTTTTTCATTTG
>JAKUBJ010000096.1:0-37782 GCA_030566855.1 Tortispora sangerardonensis | reverse complement strand
CAAATGAAAAAGCGTGAAACTATATCCCTAACCCTTCTCAAAAACAGTTGAGTCCCAAAATGGACGTTTTTTTCACGACCCCGACGGGATCCCATTTCCCGCCATGCTCTAATATGGACCCCTCCGCAGAATTTGGTCATTTCACAATTTACTGACATCATAAATTTTCTTGCCTCTTTGTTTTCGCTGTAACACACGTTTTTTAAGAACACCTATATTTCGTTGCATTTTTTTAGCTATTTATGATGGCTAATATATTCTCTAGTAGTAATTTATCAAAGAGTAGTCGCTCTGCCTGTGGTCTTCATTCTATGAGGCCTGCAGGCGATAACCCTTCATCAGAAATGGAAAGTTCTCAACAATCTGAATCTGTACTTGGATCATGTACAGTCGTTGGCACTGCCGGCGTTTCAAGTTTTTATTATTCTACTTTTATTGGTGCAGGGACCGAGTGGCGGGCCTGAGGTTCCTTCTAGGGTAAGTCCTGTTGTTGATAAACAGGCCTTGATGGTGCTTTCTGAAGAGAGTGACAGTCTCATCTGTAAAGAGCTTTCAAGTTTGTATTATGTCTTTTTATATGATCATGTCCAAGGGGTTGAGTGGAGAGGTATGTTAGCAGATGATAATCTACATATGTTTTTTGAATCTGCTAAGGATATTCAACTTAAGCATGCTCTTATAAGTTTGCTTGATCTAGCATCTGAGTGCCTTAAATGCGCTACTGTTTCCATATGCTTAGATCGGTGTATTCCTGACCTCAAAACTTTAGCCTCTGATTTATTCTGGGTTGGGTTTGAATTACGTAAGTCTCCATCTGAAAAATGGATGATTTTGTCAATGAGTACGTAACTGCATTGACTATTATATTTTATTGCACTGCTTGCTTTTTTTTGTTTATTTGACCTTTATATATTATTATGCTACTTTCTATTGTCGCTTTCATTTCGAAAAGTTAAATGGATTATTTTCGTCCTCGATTTGAACAACATAGACAGACAAATATTATGCAATTTTATCCTATAACCCCCAGTTATGAAAGAATTTGTAATAAGTGATTTATACCACGGTTGACCAAGAGCACAGATGAATGTGTTCACCACAATCATTTTTATGTTATAAGTATAGATTGTGCATAAGGGTATATATCTAGCTGTGTCTTTTTAATCATACAAAGAGAATATTTTTAAACAACATGCAGTATGTGTCTATGGTATGTCATCTTTCCTGTGATCAACAGAATAGCACCAGTTAATAACGATGCTGCAGTGAAGAGTTGTAAGCCTAAGAATGAGCCAGTACTATCATAGATAGCACCGGCTATAGGAGCTCCTATAAGGGAGCCAACACCGCAAAATACAAAAGACATTCCCAAAGCTGCTCCTACTCGTGAGATGTCATTAACAAGGCGAAGAACAGAAGTTCCAGCTAACGAGACCAGAGACCCTGTAGCATACCCATATAAAATAGCAAATATAACCATTCCATAAACTGTTTTTATACCTATCCATACCAAACTAAGGATCGCAGCCAACAAAGCACCAGGAATAACCATATTGATCCCACCATATAGATCAGCTAAATAGTTGGGTATGAGCCTGCCAAAGACAGATCCTGCAGCACATAATGATACCATGTAGTATATTAAGTTTGAGTCTTGAAAGTCTGGTAAGGCTTTGCAATAAGTTTCAATATAAAAGAGAGGAATGTAGCCACCCATAAAAATCATGAACCATCCACATAAAGCCCAAGTGTATGGCTTACTGCGAAAAACAGAAAGATCAATGATTCTTCTTTTAGGCCTTTCAAATGCATCAAATGATTCAGGGATTCTGAATACAAGCACCGCAAATACATTTGTCACACCCATAAGCAGTAGACATACTCTAATTGACCACCCAAAGCCAATAGAATGTACAAGTTCGTGCATCATTATAGGAAAGATTATAGCACCAAATGAAGAACCACAAGCAGCAATACCAGAAGCAATCATTCTTCGTTTAGCGAAATGAGTTTGTAAGCCACCAAGAGAAGCCATAAATGATAGGCCAGCACCAAGACCAAAGCAGATACCTTGTGCTAAAACTAATTGGTAATACTCCGTTGAAACAGAAGTTGTAGCAATACCGACTAACATTAATACTACGCCGATTGCTAATTGTGAGAACCTATACCCCTTATCAAAAAAAGGGCCGGCAAAAAAGCCAACAAGGCACATTAAAGAGGTTTGAATAGTTCCAATCCAAGAAATTGAGGAAGCGCTAGCTTTATCCGCCAATAAAACAGAAGCATAATACTCTTGATATACACCAAATGTGTTTACTTGACCCCAGCTACTCATGAATATGAAAAAGGCACCAGCTGGCTGTAGCCATGACCAACCTCCATCGGGGGCTATATATACGTGTTTCTCTGAATGTGATCGAACTTCGGTATCAGTTGTAGGCGTTGATACATCCTGTGGATGATCACCAGATAATAAATCACCTAAAGTATCTATTATCAATATATTGTCTTCATATATAGAGGGTTGTCGGCTCTTGGGAGATGGTATATGTGATTCATTTAAATTTCTCATATTTGAGGGTTTGGTGAATTGAGAACACCTGTATGTTGTTTTAGGTTTTAAATTCGCAATAAAACTTCTAGCGGATTATTTCAAAGACAATCTTGATCTCTAAAAAGGGAGAAGATATAAAAAACAATTTTCTTTTAGCTAAGCGGGTGACTCAATAAACTTTTGTCCTATTCAGATCAGCAATACTCAAGAAAATCTGTTTGAAATATTAACATAAAGCTTATACCTTTATAGAATCAAAGGTATTATGGACATGTCAAGAAAGTGAGCCTTCTATGTTCTTTTATATAACCGTTAGGAATATATACATATATTTTGAGAGTCACATTATCGGAGATGTGTATCCTATAACAGTTTAAAACCTTAAAAGTCTGATAATATGAGTGATTCCTATAGCGTTTAGGCTCCGGTTGAACAGTTCTCTCGTTTGCATACTTTGCATTTGTTAGATTTTTAAACCAGTTAATATCTTTTCATTATGAAGAGAGTTTTGGTATGGGGAATTTAACGAATTCTACCTTTAACTATAGGAATCAAAGCCCAATTGTGGGATAAAAAGGGTTATTGCAATTTTTCTTTGAAATTAAAAAGAGCGGTTCAATTGATTGATATTTCTTAGTCAGAAACCAACTAGATCAAGATTTTAAGAACGTAGCTGATAGAATGAAAATAGCGTTTAATAAAGGGTTAAATGGATCTTTTTCGTTGCAGTAATCACTTTACTTCACATAATAAATAATAAACGACGGGGCGACTGATATGAAAAGGGTATTGTATGCAATAAATTAGCTATAACTGGTTAGAACTTTTCCAATTGAAGTGCCTCGGTGAAATGGATGACTAAGAGATTTTGATAAAAAAATAATAACACCGATGATTTAACAGATAAAAGCTAAGCTGATTTATGCGCGATAACAGACGAAGGAATGTGCATTATAAAGCTATGAAATTTTATCTGACTTACGCTTATGGGATAGATATTTGATTTGGTTCATCTGCCATTTTCTTAACTTACAACCGTTATGGGATAGATAATCACATAACTCGCACTTAAGGTATTCTTGAATGATCACCACGGTTTATGGGATAGTATTTATGTAACCGTTAAGGATCTCTTTATACACGTACTTATTGCAGTTCTACACATTAGTTGACAGAACGCATTCATAACATTTTTTCTTTTCAACGAGTGAGTTAAAGATACAATTTCGATACTGGAAAGAAAAGAACTTCAGTGAACAGAAGATTGTGCGAATCTGGGACTTTTCTTATGGAGACGCTTCTGCTATGTCATCTCGTGAAAGAGCAAGATGATATTGCTGAAGTATCTTGATCAAGAAAGGGGCTTACGCCAAATCTCACTCTTCATCTTACTCAGGTGAACCTAACTATAGCGATCAATCTGATTGTAATTCCGTTAATACTGCTGACATGAACACAGGCAATTATTTGCCTGAAACTTTCGGATATGTAAGAGCACTTGATGGCGTCACGTACTTATAATGCCCATATTCTCACAGATTTTTAATATTTGACAAGGTCGTCAGTCCAGGAAACTAATACGAAATTGAGGTTCCTATAAGTCGATGATCCAATGTAAAACTTGATACCATTTTTATTACGTACAATCATAATTTACTGGGCATAACCATATACCCAATATTGTACAAGACATTCTTCTAAAAACAATTCAAGCCTTCTAAGTATGAGACAATCATCTACTTTCACGCTTGTTTTCTTCTAATACCTGCTGCCGATGACTGGTCCATTCTCGATAGAGATCTTAACGTAGAACAAAACCAGAATGGTAACAATCTCATTATTGCCAAAAAGTTTGTGTATAGAGGAAAACTAACATAGTTCTTTTTTATAAGCATACCTTCAACGATGTAGTTAGCAGCTTCTTTTCTTGTAACAATAGGTGCTAGATACTTGTTTGATTCACCAACATTTTCAAACATTTTAGTATCCAATTGACCAGGAGTTACCAATAATGTAGATATATGAGAAGCATCTTTTCTTTGTAACAGTTCCGCCGTAAGAGATTCATGTAATGCTATAATGCCAGCTTTACTTGCTCCGTATGAACTTAAGTATGCAGGGCTTATATATCCCAATGCCGATGAAATATTCACTATCCAACATGCGCTAGTTTGTTTAAGCATATATGGAAGTACAAGTTTTATAGTATAAAACGGTGCCAATAGATTGATTCTAATTGTATTCTCTATATCATCAAAACTTGTTCCTTTATCACCATCTACCAACCCACCAAATATAGCAACACCTGCATTGTTAATTAAAATATTAATATTGCCTATCTATAAAAATATTGTTAGAAGTGTAACATAAAACTTTTATACTTTCAATTGTACTTACAGTCGTTTGAATAGTGCGTATAGCAGCTTTTACTTCATTGAGATTACTTACATCACATTGGATATAAAATAGTCTTTGATGTGAGCGTTTATTTACATTCGGTGCAAGTATTACTACTTTGCATCCAAATTTAAGAAACCTATCAGCAAGTTCTGCTCCTAATCCAGAACTTCCACCAGTTATTACTACAACTGAATCTTCATCAAACTTTACATTGGATAAGGTGATTCGATGGTAAGCCGATCCTCCAAGTATCGGTAGTAGAATAAATATTACTACTAATACTATAATGCTGTTATTTTATAAAAATGTTAGTAGTCTGTTCTTACAGATAGCGTTTACATCTTATCTACTTACACAGTTATCATGACTACGCGTTGAAGAGTTCGTGAGTAAAAAAACGTGTGAACCCAAAAATATACCGCGTCGATCGATCCTATGATCTTCATGGATCTAAGAAATCCAATAATTCACAATTCTTATATTATTATGAAATATTGCATAATTTAAATTTGGGACATGGTCCTATTAAATAAAAAATCATAATATTTATTCAGTTTTATGTCTCTTAGAAGATCCTTGAGTACTAGAACCCATTCGTTTCCCATGCTCTCGGAAATAGTCATTTCTTCTTTCCTTTTGCTTCTCAATACGAATATCCTCGTCCTTTTTAAGCTTCTTATTACGTTCAACTCTCTTAGAATCTGCTTTCTGCTGTCGTAAATTAGCTTTCTCATTGCGAATTGTGATTAATTGCTGCACCAATTGTCTAGCCTTTCGCTCTTCATCATCCACAATGACAGCTCTCTTTTGCATATATGATTGATTCTTTTTAGCCTTTGGAGCATGAATCTGTGAAGCAAATGGAAGACTTGATTGAACAGCTTTAGGAACACGCAATGGATTAAACTTTCTTTCTGTTCGCTCAACTCTTGTGTACTTAGAATCTTCAGACATAGGGGTCAGAATTTGTTCGGCAATACGAACTTCTCCTGTTCTTCTCATCCCCTTCCAAGTTTCTTTGTCTTTTAAAAGCAAAGATGTAACAGGATTGCAGAATTTCCTAGGATGTATCGTATACCATGCACGTAATATAACAATATCACTCATTAAAATCTTGTCTTCGAAAGTAGCACGAAAAGCGCCATCTGGTTTACTAAGCGCCCTCTTAACTTGACCTCTAATTCCAGAAACTGTTTTAATAGGAGCTCCTTCAAATTTAGCAACCTCAAGCGCGGAATTAAACATATCTTTAATAAAGGCAGTCTTCTTGTAAATCTGGTAAGGCGCGCCTACCAATTTCAGTTTTTTTACTACTGGAATATCACAATCAACTTCAAGTACAACACCCGTGCAGGCAATTCTAAATGATCCAGTCATAGTTTCTTTAGAAACAGTTTGTACAGCACAAAACCCAGTATTCGGTGCAACTAATGGACCGTAAAAGTTAGCAAAACAATGCATGTGCTCCGGTGTATATTTAAGCATCCTGTTTCTTGTTCGAGAATCTGATGTTGTATATATAGGAATAGTTTGATATCTTCTCCAGCCCATACTTATAATTAGAGGATCATTCGTTTTTAAGATCTTTTTATGCCATCTGTGTCGTTTAACTCTTGCTTGCATAAAGCCAAACCTTTCCTCATTACTTAACAGTCCTCCAACAATAATAGGATATTTAGGATCAAAATTAATTGAAAATTCACAGGGAATGTTGTTAAGTGTAACTCTAACATATGTACCGGAACGGAATCCTTCAAGACGTGCTCTAGTAGAATCATCCAACATATCCATCTCTGCTTTGTTAATTTCTAACTGTTTTGCAATCTTGGCCTTTTCTGCGTCATGCCACGTGTTATACCTCTCATTTTCATCACCAAACTCATCAACACCAAAAGCGTCTTCTTCCTCTTCAAACTTAAGACGAAGTAGTTCTTTCTTTTTCGCATTTTTAGCTCTTTGAGTTTCAACATCCTCCCCTTCTTCAGAAGATTTGTTGCTATCCTCTTCGTAGTCATTTTCTGAACCACTGCAATCGTCGTCAGCTTGATTCCCCTTCGTAAATTCTCCAGTTTCTAAATCTTCAAAATCATCATAAAGTTCATCATTGCTATCTGAGCCTTCACTCACATCACCATCTTCTTCATTTTCATCGCCAAATTTACCGGTCAGAAATCTAGAGGATATACTAGTTATAACTTCTTCCCAATTATCCAATTCAGGATAAGGTTGACGTGAGCTATCCTTAACTTTATCTTCGGTATCAAGAATATTGTTCTCTTTCTTGACAAAAAATCCGTCCCCATCTTTTTCGTAAGGAGTTTTAGGCTCATCCGAATCTGATTCTGAAACATTATTGTTACCAGTGACCCATTTAGATACTACATTTTGAGCATCAAATTGTGTATCATATATCAATCTAACAAGAGTTTTTGGCTGTCTTTGTTTGTAAAAATCCTGCTCAGCTTTCAATGCTAAGTTATCTTTCCACGAATTGTTTTGGCCCGTCTCTTCATCATCAGAAAGTCCTAAATCAGAATCGCTATCAGCAAAAGCATACTCTTCAGATTGAGAATCGCTGTCATTATCATGGCCAGACCTTTTATACAAAGACTTTGCTGAGTCAGTTTCTTGGAGATCATCATCGTCTTCGTAAGAGCCTACTTCACTATTTTTAACACGGACATCATATTCGGTTCTAGGAATTCTAGCTTTTCTTAAACTTGTACGGCCAGAATAGTTTAACAAGGCTTCAGGAATTTCATGTTCATCTTCATCCTCATAAAGCTCTTCCTCAGTAAACTCCCCCTTTTCTTCCTCACAGTATTCGATATTTGTAGGATTGCTACTAGAGAAAAGTTGAAATAACTTCGGATCTTGATCACCAATCGATTTATCAAGCTGTTGCAATTCAACAACCATTTTTTCTCCAACACCTCCATTTTCATCTTTAGAGAATGAATTGGTAGGAACATCAATATATACAGCATCTTGATCGACCAATACACCACCTACATCACTCATAGGAGCATAAATCAATTTTTGTTTTTCATCTAAACGTTTTCTTCTTTTGATAACACCAGATTGTTCTTTTAATTTCTGGAAATAAGGAGTAGGGCAAGGGTCTGGTTGAGGTTCAACTTGAACAATTGAAGTATCACCTAAACCAGGAATATGAATTCTTGATTTAGCAGCAGGAATAGCGGTACCGCGTACATATCCATATAGAACTACAGTTCTATCAATTTTAGGATCATTTTCTATATTAGCTGGATGAGTGACATCAACCATTCTGTCAGCGATCATATAAAAATGTTCGTTTCTCCATTTCAAAGGTCTAAATTTCATAACAGATATGAATCGACTCAAATTCAGGATTTCACGATCTGGGTATCTTCCATTAATTACTCCTGACAAATAAAACAATTTCGCGCCTTGATAAACTTCTGTCCAAAATCTTCTTTTAAGATGTTTTTTGGATTCTCTTAAAGTAGATTCTTTCTTAAACAAATCTAAATGGGTGGTAACACCTAAAATTCTTGGAAAACCATGACTAGAAAGAATATTCAAAAGTTCCATAGTCTCCATTTCAAAACCATAATTACCATCGATCATTAATAGAACCAAATCAGCAACTTTTGAAATATCTATCATTGAGTTTAAATCAGTAGTACATTCAATAAAAGTTAACCTACGATGCTTACCAGCAACAACAGTGACAGGGCCATTTATTTCAGTAAGTGTGTTTTTGGTAAATCTTCTTACAAGACTTCGAATCAAAGTAGTTTTACCAGTACCAGGTGGTCCAGCAACTGCGATAAGTACAGGTGGTGGTTCTTCTGGTGTTCTATCTACCATTGGAACATGGAATTTACGTTCTTTAACATCATGACTTCTTTGAGCTTGCTTTTGAAGTCTTCCAGGAGCAGCGAAACTGAACGCTTTAGGATTGAATCCAAGATTTTGCTTCTTCTTCTTTTTTTCAGCCACTTTGGACTTTCTATGTGCTTTATTGCTTTGCTCCATTTTGAATAAACAAGAAATGGACTAAATAATCTGTTATGAATCAGTAGGTTAAGCAAGCAAAAAATAAGTATTCGAGAAAAGTGCAGATAAGTGAATAAATTATCAAAGATTTCTTGAAGAGAGAGAAAAAATTATTCAAACTTTATTCGAAATTAAGTTTAAGCAGAATATAAAATAGTGCAATTATACAACCAAGTCACGCGAAAAATAATTGATGGCTGTTATTGGGCAAGAGTTGGGATATTTCCAACTTTAAAGTAGTGTAGATTCATTGATTCGAATTTTTGAAGTGCTATAACAAATTTTGCAGTGGAAGTAGCACTCGATTCAGCAAAAAGATGTAAATATATATTCAAAATAATACTTAGCTTAAGGTTGCTAGAATAGTAGAGCTGAAAATGCCATTCAGGATACAGGCTAAACATTAACATACTCCGTGATTAGTATCCTATAGTACAGAGTGAATCCCGTAAGTAATGACGCATATTGCTACTCAAAAGCTCAAAACAGCACCAATGATTTGCAATTGGAAAATTTATATTTTTTCTTGTATTAAATATATGGGATAAGTGTGCTAAAGCTACCTTTACGGTTAGTTATAAGTTAGCTTACGTGAAATAGGCCAGAAGAATGGTAACTTATGTTAATTATTATAAGATAACCGGTAACCGTTATCTTTAGGAGTAAGAATATATCCCATAGGATAAGTTAAGTTAATTCACGGTTATTAACTTAAATTATATTTTAGCTGAATTGCATTGATATCCGAGAATAATGACTTACCCGGTGATTTGATTTTAGAATTTAAGTTTCCCCTGTGACTGAGAGAACAATGCGTTTTGGTGATTGAGTGTTACAATTTTACAACTGTTTATCCTATCCTATATAGTTCTTTTCTATTTTAAAGGAGGTCAATTAATAAGATATTAAGTTTTGAAGAATTTCTGCGATTTTGACCGATTCTTGTAACTTTAACTATACCTACATATAGATGCGGAGTCTTAGATATATCAGCCTGTTGAGATTGTCAACAAGTTCTTATAGAAAGTTCAATACGCCGAGATTTCTATCGAGTTTGGGCGAGGCTGAAAGAAGAGCTCAAGATGTACATAATGCTGAAATGCTAGTGTGGAAGTATTCAGGATTAGAACAAACACGTATTGATATAAATGATCTTGTGAGATTCGGACCTCCTCCTTATGATGACGAAACACTTCTTTTGAATGCATCCCGTACCATCAAACATATAAGAACTCGTTTGGCGCATCGTATAGAAGCATTAAGAGCATTGCCTTATTTAGTAATGCTTAATCCCCATCTTTCGAAAGTTTATAATTTATACCTAACTTCATTTGCTAAGCTTTATAACTCACATACTCCTCGAACTATTGAAGATAACCATAAGTTTGTTGATGGTTTAGAGCTTCTTGTACAGCTACATTCTGATACAATTGAGACTTTATCAAAAGGCTTTCAAGAATGTAGAAAATTTTTGACTGCTTCTGAAATTAATTCGTATTTAGATTTGCATTTGAGGGATAGAATCGGCACTAGATTGATTGCTGAGCATCATATTGCTTTAACCAATCCTATATCTGATTCATATATTGGTGCAATTGATACAAAGTTAAAACCTGCAACAATAGTTCAGCATTGTGGGGAGTTTGTGTCCTCTATGTGTGAATTGAAGTATGGCGTATCACCTACATGGCGTATAGATCACGGTGAAAATACTGAAATAGTTTATATACCAGTACATATTGAATACATATTGACAGAAGTCTTTAAGAATTCTTTTAGATCTACTATTGAGACTGACAATACTGACAAGCCTATTATTGTTACTATAGCCAAGTCTGCTCAGGGCATAACTATTCGAGTAAGAGATAGCGCGGGTGGTATTTCTCCTAAAGTAGAGAAGAATATATTTTCGTATGCTTTCACAACATTTGAGAATGCCGAGGGGGCTGGGTTTTTAACACTTAATGCCCCTCCTGGTGGTGATGGAAGTACAATAGCTGGTATGGGTTACGGTTTGCCTTTAAGTAGAGCTTACGCTGAATACTTTGGTGGGAAATTCTCTTTAAGAACTTATAATGGATGGGGTACTGATGTTTATATATCAATACCTCTTATTCAGATCTAAACATTTTCCTCGATGTATGCGATTTTTAGAGAGTCATTGATGTGTTGTAGAATTGCTTATTGTTCTTGTAACTGGATTCTCATTAAAAAAATAGGTTAGGTAGCACAATTACGTAATTACAAGTATGAATTAATTAGTCATTTTCATATTAATACAAGGAACAAATCTATCCATATTGAAGCGCTACTATGAATGAACTAAAGAAAAAAACGCTTCAAAATATCCAACGTTCTAGTAAAGAAATTCAATTCAGTCTTACAATGAAATTCCAATTCATTGTGAAGGGCTAGTGAGACATTGGAACTCCAAGTATGTGCTGGAATAGGATTTGTCTACTATAGATTCAACATACTGAAATTCTTCTCCTTGTGTAGGAACTTTGATTTTAGATATATCTTGCAAAGCGGTTACTGCAAGCTGAATCGCATTCTCTGCCTCTTTGTTCATTAATGCTTTACAGATATGATTAATATACGTCAGATCAATAACAATTTGATGTAGACCAGGTTTAGAGAATCTTTCAACATTTCTTATAGACTCCAAAAGGCCTTCAGACATATGAAGTACCAGTGTCGTCATGACTTGTAAAACAAAAACATTGCTGAACATTCTAATCTGGGAATGAACTAGAACCAGTAAAAGCAATGTCTCATAAACATACTCGTTGACTTTAATAGGCACAACAGTTGTCTCCCAAACAATTACATTTGATAAGATTCCATTACGTATGCACCCAACAATAGATTGTCGTTTAGGCTTTATGTACAAGTTAAACAACTGGTCTTCAAGTTGCGAAATTGTATCAAATATTCCCTTTAAATCATCTGAACATTTTAAGCTAAAGATATCCTCGAATGTGGTAGAAATAAAAGGGACCACTTCTTTTCTCAACTCCGTAATATTTCCAAGTGTTAGCAGAATGCGTGTGTCAACACTGGACTTCGGGGATGTTTCACTTATTCCATGTGCAATTCTTCCAGGACGGAAAAGAGAATTAATGGGATCAGATTCGTCCAAAATAAGAAAAGTTGACTCATCGTTAGGCAATGGTTGACTATCAACCAATGTCATTATTCCATCTAAAATTTTATAAAGTACACGCTTGAATTGGTTCTGAAGAGCTCTGTATAATGTGTTAGAAGGATGTGATACAAGAATAACAGTTTCGGAGTATAAGGAAGTATCGGTATCTTTTTCTGTCCCAGCCAGCATGAGTTTAGAAATACCAATAAGAAATGACTTCTGATAGTTCAATATAAGCTCTGGCAATTCAGTTGAATTAGCACCGGCCTTAGAAGGCAACCAAGATTCAGTAAGTAAAATATGAGCACTGTCAATTTGCCATAAAGAAGCAAGACCGCCAATAATTCTTTCGCGTATAGCAACTAAAGAAGATCTTATATTTTCAGTAGAAGTTGAAGAAATATTGATATTTCCTAATTCTGTGAATGAATGATTAATGCAACCCAATAATTTCAAGCAACACCTCACAGCTTCTAAACTATTAGTTCCTGGAGGCAAAAATGAGTATGTTAGACAACGCTTCAAATCTTCATCAGGTAGTTCATTAATAACGGAAGAGGTCACAGGTTCTAGCATAAAATTATCAATATGAGTAATTACTGAGTCTAGCAAGCTTTTAACCTTCTTTTGAATAGTTGTACGTTCGTTTTCAGATAGAGTAAGATGATGCCTTGAAGTATTATTCCAACCTTGGGATAATCGAGATTGTCGTCGCTCAGTCATGAAACTATAGGCGATATCCCACAGAGTGGCTAAGCTACTTGACGCAAAAGAGGTATAATCGTCAATTAATTGTAGAATGCTTGACCATAGACCATGTACATCAGCCGTTTCTAGAAAACCTAGATCACCATCTTCAATAGTTGCTTGACGCGAAAGAAGAGCGATTCGTTTATACTTTGAATCTCGAGACTCCAAAGCAATGCTCTGTAACAAGACATTTCTATGCCTTTCCATTGCATGCAGATGGCTATAGAATAAATTATCTAATTCATCTCTAAGGCTTGTTATACGACGATCCAGCCATAAAAGAATAGGGTTGTCTTCAACGCCTAAATTAAGAAGTATATCAATGATTTCCATATAATTTGAATCGAAGCCAGCAAGGTCGAGTTCTTCCCATAGACGCTGTTTATAGTCTTCGATAATTTGATCGCATTGCACTGAACAAGCGGCAATCATTTTATACCTAATTCTATCATTAATAGTGATGCCTTTACTTTCGGAATCTTGAGTTAGGTTTGCAAAAGAAGTGCGAGCCAATCTTAAACGATTAAAATTACGTAAGACAGAAGCATGATTTAATGAACGACAATCGTCAGTAAGTTGTGCAGGCAAATTTAGTACTTGGGAATCTAGCCCAGTTATAGAAGCAGCAGTATGTAGTTGTAGTACAGTCTCACGAGACACAAGTATAGGGTCCATCACAGAGTTGACCTCATCAGCAATATGATCAATGTCGCTAATCATTAGATTTATGGGTGAAGGATTTAATGAACCAGGAGCTTTAGAGTTCATTTGTTCAAATATAGCATCCATTACAGCCTTTATAAGAGTATATCGATCAAGATTGTCAGTTATAAGTTTTTTAAGCTCCGATGAATTTTGATCTAAAGTACGTTGTAACTCACTGACAGATAAACCAGAAAACTGATCAGTTAGCGATTGTACTGTTTTACCAGCAGATTTTGACTCTGTCCATCTTTGAGGATTCAAAGATTCTATATTGTAGAAATCTAGGAGTTCTTGTTCCATTATTGTTCTATATATACAAAAAAGAACCTAGAATTAAAAATCAATGATATTGAATCAACGAGATAGGGATGGCAAACAATGCTTTGTAAGAAAAGTATAAGTTAGTAGTAAAATCAATGCTGAAGTTGATAAAAATAAAGGAAAGCCCTATAAAGATTGAATCGAAATGAAGAAGTAGCCCATAATGTTAACTTAACTTATGTCGGGTTTAGGTTGTATTCTTTACAGGATCAGTGTAATGTCAGTGCATAATAGCAGTTGCCATGAAAACCCAAAAAGATCGATAAATCAGAAACCTTAAACTATTAGAATTATTGGTTAACATTTTCGGAAGCGCGGCTTTTTATTATCGCGGGAAGAAGCGGTATAGACGGATTTTTTCTCTCTATAACCGTTACTATATCCTATATAGTATTTAGCTTAGGAAGGGGAAAAAGATATTAGTGATACTGACTATTTTTATATATCTTTACTTCTTACTTTTTATATATTTCGTTTGAGAATAATTTGCACATTATTTTCTTCTAAGGACGTCCTTTTTCTTTTTTTTGTAGTACAAAAAGAGATTTTGAAAATTTTTAATAGCCTAAAAGTCAAAAGTAAACAATTGGACTTTTTCCTCGTAAGGAAGTGGTTAAATAAAACAGATTATTTTCGTTTTTGTATAGGAAAAACAAACAATGTCATATCGATCAATTATTCAACGTTCAGTACTTATAAAGCAAGTATTGAAAAAGGTAAGTTAAACAATAAATGATGAAAAGTATTGGATTTTCTTTTACTTTTTACTGGGCATTTATTATATGACAAAGAACTAACATATTTTATGATTCTTTTCGCTCTAGCAAATTCGTAATTCTTCTAATGTCGCTGCTTTTACTGGTAAAAAGAATGCCAATGGTAAATATACTGTAACAATGATTGAAGGTGATGGTATTGGTGTTGAAATCTCTAAAGCTGTAAAGGATATTTATAATGCTGCAGGTGTACCAATTGAGTGGGAACCGGTTGATGTAACACCAATTTTGAAAGACGGACGTACTGCAATTCCTGATGATGCTATTGAATCTATTAATAAAAATCTTGTTGCATTGAAGGGACCTTTAGCTACACCAATTGGTAAAGGACATGTTTCACTTAATTTAACATTACGTAGAACTTTTAATTTATTTGCAAATGTTCGTCCTTGTAGATCAATTGAAGGTTGTGCTACTGCTTACGACAATGTTGATACTGTACTTATCAGAGAGAACACAGAAGGTGAGTACTCTGGTATTGAACATGTAGTTGTTCCTGGCGTTGTGCAAAGTATCAAATTGATTACTAGACCTGCTAGTGAACGTGTAATTCGTTACGCCTTCCAATATGCTCGTTCCGTTAACAAGAAAAAAGTTTTGGTAGTACATAAGGCAGGTATTATGAAAATGTCAGACGGTTTGTTTCTGAGTACTGCTCAAGAAGTTGCAAAAGAGTTTCCTGATATTGAACTCAGTCAAGAAGTACTTGATAGTACTTGTTTACGTATGGTCACTGACCCTGCGCCTTATGAACCTGTAGTAATGGTAATGCCTAACCTTTATGGTGATATTCTTTCTGATATGTGTTCTGGTCTTATTGGCGGTCTTGGTTTGACCCCTTCAGCCAATATGGGCGACAAGGTTTCTATTTTTGAGGCTGTTCATGGTTCTGCTCCTGATATTGCTGGTAAAGGCTTGGCTAATCCAACTGCTTTATTACTTTCATCTATGATGATGCTTCGTCACATGAATCTTGGTCAATATGCTGACAAGATCGAGTCTGCTATTTTGAAGACTCTCGCTTCTGGTCCTGAAAATATCACTCGTGATTTGAAGGGAACTGCTTCTACCCAGCACTATACTTCAGAGGTTATTAAGAGACTTTAGTTATATTCTCTCTTTTTAAGGCTTATTATTGAATTTGACATTCACTCGATTCTTACTTATCCCATACATAGAGTACGAACATCCTACGTGGTTTAGATGTTTATATATCTACATTTCTGGTGTTTCTTCCTTATAAACAATGTATGGGATAGTGTGAATAAACCCGCTTTAACCGTTATATAAGTTAAATTAATTAATTACAAAAATAGCCAAGTTTCTATCTATCCTATAACCGTTATATATCCCATAGTATATCATTCTTAATTTTCAAAGAATCTTAATAAACCTACAATACAATAGTATGTGAACATATATAAACCTTAGATAGGGCAAGTTTATAAGCAACTTCGCATTTTAGTTGTGATGATTCAATGGGCTCTTTTCCTTTATAAATACTATATGGGATACACGGAACCGAAAGACTATTCAATACCGTAGCCTGTTTTTATTCTCCATAGTTCTTAATATACATGCTCTGAATTCATAGAATTTAATTGCTATTTTATTACTATATTTGCTTAAGAAGACCTTGTATCTTACAGTTTCTGATACCTACTAAACTGACTCTCACATGGCTAAGACAGACAAGGATGGTGCCAATTTTATAGACTCATCAATAGAACGACTTGATGCCACTCTTAGAACGTCAACTGATGGTGTTAACTCACAAAGTTTGTCAAAGGAAACCATTGGTAGACAACCGTCTGTATCTTTTGAAAGCCTCTTGTCAACAGCAGGTAATTATTCCGAAGCATCTGATTCTGAATCAACTACTTCAGTGTCTCATGCAATACCACAATCTGTAACTCCTCTATCTTTGTTCGTTGATTTACTTATACTAGAAGAATCTTTACGAAGTCAATTCATGATATTACGTAATAGAAGACGTGTGTATATGATCTTCTTTTTGGCTACATCTATATGGACAACTTTTTTTACTTATGCCGTGTTTTTATCTCCTTCTCCTTATGCTTACTTCATATTTATAAATAGATTATGTCTGGTTTTTGGTATAGTTTCTCTGTCTATATTCAAACTTTCAGGTATGTATAACAGAGGTATAACCTATCCTAGACGCTTTGTTTCAAATGCTAATAAAGGTTTACGGCAGTTTAATCTACGGCTCGTTCTGGTACATCATTCTTTATTCTCAAGCTTTCAAGATTCGTTACTTGCTGTCCTATTGTATTTTTACAATTTCATTATATATATGATTCCCTCTGCCTTTCTATGGTCTTTATCTTTCCTAAATGTTATCGAACGCACAAACTATCATAAGACTCTTATAAAGCTTTATAAATATTCCGGTATTTCAAGGTCTCAAGTAAAGCTTGTTTTATTAGCTAAGGGGTTTGGACCAGAAATTAGAAGTTCTTGGGAACTTTTTAGAGACAAGTATTGGACAAGATATGCTGATACTATATCACCTCATGACCTATTTCAGGAATACGAATATATCAATTCAACTAAGCCAATCGAATCAGCAACACGAAGGAAACGTCGTGTACATGCGAAGAAGTCTCAGTAGGCTTTATTACGCAATGTTCTTCAAAGAAGCAACCATCATTATGAATCATCCAGGCTTGATATATTCCCTAATACTGATTTCAGATCTCACACTTAATAGCACTTCGATTTTAAAACAAATAGCACCAAAATCTACATAATGCATTGCATTTTCTCCAGTTACGTTTTGTCGCATACCCTCTTCTAATCTGGCGTAGAATTCCAGTGCTTGTCTTATTACAAAGCAATAAGGTTTCTGCTTCTTCTATCTATGAACCTATGCCTCATGTCCTCGTGTTTCTTTCTTAGTTGCTATTTATTAACCGGTTATACAACTTTACTACGAAAACTTACGATAACAACTAGAAACAGAAAATAAAATTGAAAAAAAATAAATCTTTCTTGTCTCAAACTTTTAGATTTAGAAACGCAATAATAAAACGACAAAGAAAAAAATGCACATAAACTATCTTTCTCTTTACAACTTGTCGTAGTACTCTTCGTATCCAGGAACATTCTCCTTTAATCCGTGACGCTTACGTCCTTCAAGAACAATAATACCTGGCTTACTGGTGGTGTCAAGCGGATCACCATTCATAGTGGCCCAATGATCGAATACCATCTGGGGGAAAGCTTGACCACCAGTAGCTTGTCTCAATTCACCAGTGAAACCGAAAGACTCGTTAACAGGCAAGTAAGCTTTGACAGTAAACAAAGGTGTGCCGGGACGTTGCTCCTCAGAGACAACTTGACCACGCTTCTTGTTAAGAACTGAGTAAATACCACCAATAGCATTCTCAGGACATTGGATTTCGACCAAGAAAATAGGCTCTTGAATACGGGGTTCAGCCAAAAGCAAAGCAGCGTAACAGGCACGACGAAAAGTAGGAATGATTTGACCACCACCACGATGGATAGCATCAGCGTGCAAGACAACGTCAAGAATGTTGAAACGGACACCACGCATATTCTCACCAAAAACAGGTCCTTCTTTAGTAGCCCATTGGAAAGCAGCAACACAAGAATCCTTGATTTCTTGCAAGTATTGGACAGCCTTGGTTTGATCAATAACCAAGTTAGCACCGTTACCATCAGGTCCAAAACACCAAATCTTACGAGCATCTGTGACATCCCAACCAAACTCATCAGCAAGAACACGAGCACGGGCCTTGAAATCATCACGAGGAGAAATCTTACCGCTCTCAATAGCAAGGGATACTTCTTCATCAATGGGCTCAGCCTTAAGAAAAATACGGTTGTGCTTGTTAGGAGACTTGGACAAAGCAGTAATGCGAGACTCAGTAGAAACAGTCTCACGGTAGGATACAACGGGAGGGGAGATACGGAGAGGGACACCAGCATGATCCTCCTCAAGATCCTTCAAGCAAATTTCCAAATGCAATTCACCAGTACCAGCAACAATATGTTCACCTGATTCGTTGGTAAGAGTAAGGACACACGGATCGGACTTAGAGAGACGCTTCAAACCTTCAACAAGCTTAGGTAAGTCAGAGGCATTCTTGACCTCAACAGCGACTTGAACGACAGGTGATACAGAGAATTTCATTACCTTCAAGTTGTGGGCAGTCTCAGAAGTGGTGAGGGTACCAGACTTAAGCAAGAATTGATCGATACCTACAAGACCGAGAATGTTACCAGCAGGAACATCATCAATAGGTTCAATATAACGACCCATCATAAGAACAGTACGTTGGACGGGCTTGATAAAGAGATCGTCCTTCTTTCCAGGAGTATAGTTGGCGCCTTGAATACGGACCTTCATACCGGAGCGGACGGTACCAGAAAATACACGACCGAAAGCGTAGAAACGACCCTTATCAGAAGTAGGTACCATCTTAGATACGTATAACATAAGAGGACCCTTAGGGTTACATTCACGAATAGAGATGCAACACTCGTCATCGGAAGGACCCTCGTAGAGGGTATCAGCACGATAAGCTTGAGCAGTAATAGGAGAAGGTAAGTGCAAGCAAATCATCTCAAGAAGAGCATCAGCAGCAGGCAAGAACTTACGCATAACTACCTTCAATAATTGCTTGCCTTCAAGCTCTTTTTCATCACCCTTAAGTTGGATGTCAAGCTTCTCAAGAAGTTTAGTTACTTCGTCTTTACGGAAATTCATAACAGCATCAAAGATACGGAAGATAGGATCCAAGATAAAAGCATTGAAAGCACGCTCAAGAGGTTTTCCATCAGCATCAGTACCGTTCTTGGTCCACTTCTTGGTCTTGGGGTTGAAGAAACTGTCACCCCAGAGACGCTCCAACATCTTAGTACGGTCAACACCAAACTTCTTAGCGTAACGGACTGCAAATTGGCGGACAGTAAAAGCCCAACCGTGAAGGCCGGAACCGAAAGCAACAGTGCCTTTCTCAGGATATACTTGGACATCACCAAGAGCAGGATCAAGATAAGTAGCAATGATTACATTAACGGACTCAACAGTTCTGGAGAAAGATGTGTAAAGATCTTCCTTGGTCACTTGGAGTTCAAGAAGAGTACGATCAACCTTGTTGATGATAACTACAGGCTTGATACGTTCACCGAGAGCTTGACGTAATACAGTTTCGGTTTGTACGCAAACACCCTCTACAGCATCGACAACGACAAGAGCACCATCAGTTACACGTAAAGCAGCAGTAACTTCAGAAGAGAAATCGACGTGCCCGGGTGAATCGATAAGGTTAATCAAGAAAGAGCTACCATCAGTCTTTTGTTGAATGTCCTTGACATCATCATCTTCTAATTCAGCGTAGAGAGAAATAGCAGTAGACTTAATAGTAATACCACGTTCTTGTTCATCAGCACGAGTATCAGTGAAACGAGCTTCACCGGCTTTAGCAGCAGAAATAATACCAGCACGTTGAACCAAAGAATCAGTTAAAGTGGATTTACCGTGATCGACGTGAGCGATGACCGAAATGTTACGGACATTGGACACATGATCCATGAGTTCACGGATTTGGTCAATAGTAAAAGCGACTAGAGGATTGATAAAAGTTAGTAAAACAATGTTGAATAAAATCTGCCATAAAATGGCAAACAAAACATGGCAAATTAAACAGCAATAAAAACTGATCAAAAAATTCACAAAAACTGACTAGAAAAGCAGTGAATTGCAAAAAAGAAAAGGAGAGCAAACAATATGGTTCCTCTAGAAGAAAAGTCAACCGCTATAAAAAACGCTGGAAAAGTATAAAATACATACCCATTTTGATTGATTATTATAAGAAAGATATTTACAACTGCTTGAGAACAACTGAAATAAGTACTTCACAATCAAAAAACTATAAGCCCTTCTAATAAAAGCTGTACAAGCAAGTGTTGGAAAAAGAAAAAGAAAAGAAAAGAGGTTTGAATTGAGGAGTAGGTGAGGCAAAAATTTTTTCTTCTCACACTTAGAGGTGCGGCTAAAAACATGTTACCCGGCACAAAGCCCTAATACAAAAAAGAATCAAATGCTGGCTGGATTACCTTTAAAGAGTATACTGAGGGTAAAAACGTTGCTCTTCAGTGCATATTATCTTATATAACTGGTTTGTTAATAGATAACTTATAATTATATAAGTTAACTTAAGCTTAATATTAAATAGAATATGTTTTAACAGCTAGTGGAAAGAGTTGCGGTGAATGCAGGTAGGAAAAAGAGACGAATACTTAGTAATAGATCTAGATCTATAGTAGGGAAAAAATTTGTACAACTTATCCCATATCCTATATAGGACAGTGATAAGCTTAACTTAAGTTAATTAAGATATCCTATAACCTAAGTTAATTATCTTATGTTAACTTATCTTAACTTAAGAATAACATAACGGTTAATAAATTTTTCTGATATGTTTTGCAGAAAAGTTTAATTGCCAAAAAAGTGAAACGAAAATGGTACAGTTTATCCCATATAGCACTATTTTTACAGAATTTATTCCATTGCTATAGAGCTTAGCTTTTGTCAGAGGAGACAAATCCACGATCACTATCCTAAAATTGTTGTGACAAAGTGACGGGAGTTTGTTTAGATATACAATACAATAAGGTTAGACTACAATAGTAAAGAATAATACCAAGTATATAGAGTACCGATAAGTAATGAAATAGCGAAAAAAACAAGAAGAGAAATAGAAATGCTTGCTTCTACAGTATTATAATATCATCGCTACAACACGCTCATAAGCAAATCAGTAGTATGCCAGTACCAGAACAGCAAGACAAAAGCATCCTTCAGGAAGAATCAGTTAATGAATCGTCAGAAAAGAACATTGATTTTTGGTTTGGTAGTTTCGACTTCTGAACTCTTCTAATTGAATCATCTAAAACTAAGGAAGCAACACTTGCAGCTAAAGAATCATCATCCCGTGAAATTACAATGCTAGGACTCTCTGTCTCAGCTCTAGGTAATAAAAGAGGTGAAAGACCGCTAGTATCGATTGGATTATTAGGAATCATGCTAGTAGATGAAGGTGTAGCTATACCTGAAGAGTATCCACGTCCCAAGGAAGAAATTCCAGATTCATTAAGAAAACTACTATGAGAATTATATCCCACGCCAATAGGTTTCTTTGCAAGTGATGTCAAACTCTGTGTAGCTGGTAGCCTAGGAGAAACACCAGGACTTAAGTTTGGTCTTGCAATCTGTGAGAAATGGTCTCTGCTAGTGAGAGCTTGAGTAGAACTGTTTAGTGAAGATGTAGAACTTCCAGAAATAACCGAATGATTATAATTGAAAGATTTTTGAGTATACCCATAATTTCCCAAATTAGTATTTAAACGATTGTAATTGTTGTTATTGTTACCATTGCCATTGCCATTTCCGTTGTTACCATTGCTATGATTGTGACTCCCATTGTTATTGCTCTGGGTACTTTGACAGGTTTGATTAGATTGATTATTTAATTCGTTAGCGGTGGCAGAATCAGCAACTAAAGCAGCAACAGACCTTGAAGCGCCACATCTTAAACAAGAAACATTTTTTGCAAAGTTATGATACCCACAACCTTCCGTACCACATTTCCAGTCACCTGCACGGAACGGTACATTACTTCCACCGCCACCAGTATTATTGCTTCCCCCAGTATTGTGAGCAGTTCTATGAACACTCGAACTATTTCCAGAATTAATCCCACCATTATTGTTATTTAAATTGCTCGCATTATTGTTCATTAGATTGTTATTGCCATTACTTCCATTGTTGCCATTATTATACGCATAGTTACTACTGGATATATAACCAGTTGTAGGACAAGGGTAAGCACAACGGAAGCAGTGAGAACGACGTTGAAAATTTGAAAATCCACATGAAGGACAGTTCCAATCACCTGGTCTAGGTCTGTTTTTATTCAAAGAAAAAGGTGTAAGAATATCTTGAGCATGCTCAAGTATCCTAGCAGATGAAGGTGCTACCTCTATGGGTTGTTCATTAATTGAACGTCCGTTAAGGATTAAACAATTAGAAGCATCCTCGTGGGTAGAGAAAAGAATAAAGCCAGCACCTGATGAACGAAGATGATCAGCGGTACGGAGAGTCCAAAAATTAAATTGACGAGAAGCATATTGACTGAAGAATGCTTCAACTTCGGATTGAATAGTGTCTAGAGGCAGATTTGAAACAAATAGAACTCTAGATTGTTCAGATATGAAAGCGCACAGATCAGTCCATGCATCTAAAGGGCGTGTTAAGATATCAGGGAATTGATCGGATGGAGTAGATTTAACACGTAAATTTCTGACAGCTCTTGTAAGTAATACTACTTCATCAGAAGCTCTCCTTTGGGTATTAGATAGATCAGCTTCGGGAGCTACATCCAATAAAGTATAAATTCCTTGCAAAGTTTGAGTATTTGAAATTACAGCAGCAGCAGGATTATACAATAGCCAATGATCACATTCATTACGTAAATCAAAGACCTTTGCATGTCTTAAATATGTCGGTAAGTGTGCACCTTTATTGTAGGAATCTCGTATAAGTTGTACACGGAGATCCCATGCATTGAAAGTTATGAAGGCAAAGGAAAGCTCCTTTTTAATAATATTAACTGATATTGAATCATCAAGTTCTTGAATAGCGTTAGATATGGTACCAGCATTTTTTAAATCAGAATTTACAAGACCTGTAAGTTTTGTACAATATTCATTTACTGTTGAAGTTTCAGGTTCAATAAGCGAGCTACCTGATGTAATTGCAGCTAGAGTTCTTGAATCACAAATAGACCATGCAAGTTCAACAATTTCTAAACTACCTTTTGTATTATGTTGTCCTTTCTCATCACAAGTTGTATTTATACATAAGATCACGTAAACATCTATCATTTCTCCTGTGTAACTTTTGTTCTCGATCTAAAAAAACAACCTCGTGTCCTCCTTATAATCTTATATGATAACACGAAATAAAAACTGTCTCAATAGCTAATGTCTACACTCACTTTACTTGCTTTTTAAAAACCCACTTGCCGGGGACTAGTTATCCTTTTTATTCAGTTTTCGTAATACCAACAAATACAAAAAAAAGAGAGTGAAGACGTGACCAGAAGAAGCAAATAAATAATAAGGTTAATAAAAAAAAGACCCTTACTATTCTTTGACAATAAATATCACAAAGCTGTATAGTTTTTTCTCTGTATATGAAATATGTCAAGAAAGTATAAAAAATGAAGAAGAAAATTGCAGGAGTAAAAGTGAGAAAAAAAAATAAGACACATAAATTAATCTCTTCGGAGAGTCAAGAAAAAGAGAGAAAAAAACAGGAAAAACTTTAAAGATCCAAATTAAAGTTTAAGCACTTATTTAAGGTGAAAAATTTATATCCTAACCGTTAACTGTTATGGGTTATATAATTTTTCCTGACATCCAAGCTAAAAAAAACGTAAGCCGCATATTCCTAAAGAAGAAATTTGAAAATAAACAATGAAATCAGAGTTGTGACAATTCTTTCAACTGAAAGAGGGTAGCAATGCCTTCTCCTAATTTACCCCAACATCTTCAGGTATAGCGTCATCTAAAAGTAGTGATAAATCCTCTGCGTCACTAGATGCCAATTGTTCAAGATGTAGAATGAACTTTTTTAGCACCGTTTTAGAACTTACATCCTTCACAGTCTCCATATCCAGCAACTCATTAGACCATTGAAATGCTTTTCTAAGGCTATCAACATATGTAACTTGAGAAATATCTAATTTGGAAAGGAAAGCGCATAACGCTTTCCTTTCAACAGCTTTGCAATCTCTTAATAGAACAAGTACATCAAGCGCAACATCAATACCAATTTCAACTGGTGGATCTTGACTTAGGCTTTTTTTTGGATCTAGCCATCCTAAAAGTTGTGTCATGATTTGTGGAATTGGTAATAGACTCTCATCCCCTTTGTGTTCTTCTGAAACTTGAATCAATGCCAGAAATGATCTCGCAGCAATACGTGAAAATGCAATTTGATTCTTTTCATGTGAAAAGCAATATGCAGGCAAACAGTAACTCAAGCATTGTCTTAATACCAAATTCGATGATGTACAAGGATGAAAATATAATGCAACCATATACTGTAATAACGTTTCGTTATATGTTACTCTCAGTAAAAGCAATTTCGCTGCAGCTTCACATGCCGTAGCTTGCAGTTCAGGTACTTCATAATCTGTTAGTGATATAATATAACATTGTTCAATTTGACTGACAACAGATTCCAATCTCACACTTAATAGCGATTCATCTTCTGATGAATACTCTGTTATTTCATCGCATATTTTCATACCATGAACAACAATAAAGTCGGTGATGATCTTTATAGTTTCAATTCTCATTGCCGGATCACCATTCTCAAAACATTGCAAAAACAGTCTAACATTATCTCTTGCAAGATCAATATCAATTAAACAACATAGCCCTAAACATCTCAATCCTCTCATTCGAATAATCGCATCGTGATTTTTAATAGCTGGAACGATATTATTTTTCAACATGTTCAGCACATGCTGATTTCGTCTTAAATTATTGATAACTAACTCTAGCATAGCTTGAATAATAATCAAAAACTTCAAATCAACTACAAGTGTTTCAGTTTTAAACTGTTCAGTTTGTTCTGCTTCATCTTCATCTCTAGATTTATCCGCTTCAATTGAATTAGATACAGCAGAATGAAAAGAGTCAACTGAGTCACCATCTTCAGTCTCCATTTGATCAATAGTTCTTTTCTTTGATTTAAGTGGTTTTAAATGAATATCTCTTAAATCTTCGAATAATTCAGAAATAATTAATGCAAAATCAGACTCATTCAATGACACCTTCTTATATGTTCTAACAGTTGTTCTCGTAAGGTTTTCCGAAGGACTCAGTGAAAGAAGTAATAATCTGAGAACGTCAGAAACTTTTCTACGTCCCATTTCATCAGTTAGGTCCATACATTCAGTTATTTCAAGAAGTTGTTCAATCTTGTAGTCAATTTCAGTAGATTCATTGGACCCATCTTCTGAATTTTCTAATTCTTGCAGATAAACTGATATATACTTCGCCATTTCAGTTAAGGTTGGGAATTTATCAAGATCAAGACCTTTTCCATTCAAGTACTTGGCTGATGCCTTTGCGAAACAAGCACTTTCAGGCGTAAGATTTTCCCAAAATTCTACAGGTAGTTCCATAGATTTCGGAATGTCAGGTCGAGTAGCAAATAGTGCGCTTAATGCATCAATCGGTATATCGGAGTTCATAACATCCAATCTTTCCAGCAATTCAAGAATGTTACCATCAACGGTTGCAAGCCAATTACTAACTAACATCCTTGTAGCAGCATCCTTTACAGAAGGTTCGCGATCTTTTAGGCCCCATCCTAGAACATTTTCTCTCATGGTTATAGAAAGCATACGGAAGTCAGGAATGTCTGGCAAAACTTTTGAGAATACCCACTTTCTATTCAATGAAGAAATATCACGAGATCTTTCTAACAAAAATAGCAGAGTTTTCGAACTTGGTATTAAATTTATCAATACAGCACGACGTACTTCAGCGGACGGATCACTATAAAGCATATTTGAAAGACTTTCAGTAACTAAATCACCCAGTTCATCAATAACTAGTGAAGTTTCAGAATTTTGACAGTCTTCCTTTGAACTGTTATCGTTTTGAAATCTAACTAGTGCTAATACGGCTTGTATTCTAATGTGGGGCTCTTTGTCCTGTAGGCGCTCAAGCAATACAGAAGTTAATATGTGGGATAATGATTCTTCCATTTCTCTTAAAGCACTAACAATTCTGGAAATCAATTGAACGACCCTATATCTAACAATTTTATGACATGAATTAACCCCTTTAAGTAAAAATGACAAAAAATCATCTGTGAATGTTAAATATATAGATGTTTCAGTCAAATCATCAGCGATTCCTTGACAATGCTGGATAAAGAGATGTAAAAGCCTAACAACACGTTCAGCGCAGACTTCACCGCGTTTCACAAGCAAAATAAAAGAAGTACATCTGATGAACTCATCAAGGAATTGTTGATATTGATCTATTTCGTGCGATCTCTCAAGGACTCTTTGCAGATTTCTTACTAATCGCTTATGGCTTGTGACCGATGATTGACATGTTTGAAATATATCACAAACATACTCTTGTAATGAGTTATCTTCAGTGGCCAAATCGTGTATTTTCCTATTCATGGTCTTAAAAGGGTAGAAATAAGGATAAAAAAGGAATGAATGTATTGTAAACAAAACAATTGTAATTGTTTATCTGGTGGGAAAATAATCTTAAAATGTAAAATATAGGATAGTGTTTATGTGTATTTATTTTGGCTCAGGTTTTCCTATTATCATTGTTTATTTATCTAAGGGTAAAGGGTTAAATTTAACTTTAGTCTAGTTTGGGAAATGTTCAATACTTGCCATGACAACTGATTTCAACCAATAGCCAGGTGTGCTTTTCTTGCGTCTTTTTAACCTCTATCAGATGTGTGATATTCGATTCACTGTTAAGCACCACATTTTTTTCGACTTCTTTGATTCTTACAAGTATTTTTTGATTCTTTATAAACATAGAAAGGGTGACATTTTGTAGAAATGTCGTCAAAAATTACCCGTAATTTTTGCCTTCTTGGCAAAAGAGTTGCAAATTATTCAAGTAAAGCTGAAGATCGCATATTAACAAAAGTAGACAATACCAATCTTGCTGCGATTCAAAGACAAGCTCCTAATAGAGCTGATACTTGGGCCAAATCGCAAAATCCTCGTAATGTAGCCATGATTGGACCCCGTTTTGAACAAAAAGATCTTGCTGCTCAACCTGCTCCGTATGCTGCTATTGAATTAATTTCAGAAGAACCAATCAACTATATTCATAGCAGAGTCGCTGTTTGCGACGGTGCAAGTCTTGGTTATGGTCAAGGTCATCCAAAAGTGTTTATTAATCTTGATAAGCCACAAGCAATTTCATGTACATATTGTGGAACCCGTTATGCGTTAGAATCACATAAAGAGGTAATTGAGAAATCTTCTTAATCTATTCACTTTTTAAATAGTATGTTATGACATTTTTACTTTAATTATGTATTTAGTTGTTTTTATTTAAAAATAGATTTATTCCTGTATTTCCAGTCACTGGTATCTTCTAGTTTAAAGCTTTACAGAAGCTTCCTTGTAAATCGATAAATCTTTAAATGCTGAAGGTGCAGCGGATAATAACAAAGTACCCTTGAATTCCATTACATTGGAAATCTCGCACGCTTCATTACCGCTCTCATTGCTTTCTTCTTTTTGTCCACCAATCATTATCTGTTGTAACATTGCTGCTCCTTCTTTTAGAGTAATTTGAACAACAACTGGATCTCCACCTGCTTTCACCAATGCTTCAGCAAGCATACCTTGTGCTTCGAGAGGATGTGTCGGAAATAGACCTACAGATTTAAAAATAGCTTCTTCCGAACAGTTAAGTTGTTTATCAGCAAGGAATGCGGCAATAGCCCGCTGAATGAATGTTTGATCATCAGGCGTCTTAACAGACTTCAATGCCACTACCAGCCCCGTTCTCTTTGGAGCTCCAGCCTTCAAATAGGTCCTGAAAAACTCAAGAACTTCATCCTTATTGAAAGTTTTCAACAGGTCTACGTCTTCTTTATCTTGATTGAAATAATAATAACCACCAGTGATGTGACCCCAGAACTTACCTCGTTCTTCTCTGAGACTCTTTACTTTCTCAAGCTTTTTGACTAATAAACTAGCTATATGCTTTTGATATTCCTCTTCATCCATATCTTCAATTATAGACTCTAAATATACTAAAAATGCTTCAATTCTAGTTTGAAGATAATCAGCATCTCTCTCAGATTGAATCAATACTCTATAACCAAAAGTAGAGCGCGTAGCCTTTACTCCGCTGAAAACAATATACCCCAACTGCTCAGCAGTACGGAGTCTATCAAATGCAGGTTCATGCCCAATCTGTGAAACCACGTCCAAGAGCACCTTCTTTCGTCGTTCAGAAAGTGATCCAACTTGGAGGTAAAAATCGATACAAGAATTAACATTCTCCGGGTCTGTAAGCTGCTTAGAATATTTGTAAAGAATATTTTCTGGTAAAATATAAGCTCTAGGACGAATTCGCTTCTCAATTGATAGAGGGCGAGCAGAAATAGAATTGCTGCAAAGCTTAGACAAATCCAGTGCTTGATCTTTGGAGAAATTTCCATGTACCAAAATCTCCAAATAGAATTGAGAAATAAGTGTTTTGGAAAATTCTGTAACTTCTTCTACTGTTAAGGACTCTAGCTCACTAAGCTTTTCCTCAATAGACCAGGTCTGATCATTCAACAAGAAGCTGGTATAGTATCCAATTTGATTATAGGGTACTGAAAATCCAAAGTTAGAATACCTTTGCAATAATTTTTGCTTGATCAAAGGAAACATAGACTCGTTGACTTTGAAATTCTTAATTTCGTAAAGAATTTTAGTAAGAAGAGCATCAAGCTTATCGTTATATCCTGATACAAGAAGAGATACGCCGGTATCAGTGGCAGAAAGCTTATACTTAAGTCCTGCAATCTCCGCATCATAAGCGTATTCGTTTAAATCAAAATTCAACATATCAACAAATAAAGTCGTCATGGCAGAATTTCGAGGTGAAACGGAAGCAATAGGATTGTATAAATCAATCGAAATAGAGCCTTTTGGAAGCCAAAATGTATCATCTTTCTTATGCCACAATCTGACATAGTCGGAATCCTTCAAGAGAACGGCATGCTCAAGTTTTGGCTTTTCACGATCACCTTCAACCATAAAATTTATCGCAATAAACTCATTAGGTCTAGGAAGATGAAGATCAGAGACTACAGGAAGAGATTCAAGCTTATCCAAATACTCTTTAGTAAACGGTTCTACCTTATAGTTAGTTCCGTACCATTTCTCAGTTTGATCCCACTCACCAGGATAATCTTGACTAGTGAGCATAACTCTAAAATTATTCACATTCAAAGCGTCCAAACAGGCAGATATAGAGGCAGCTTTGTATTTGCGAAATAAAGAATTTCCACTAATGATGGAGTCTCTAGGTATGAAGAGCTGTTGCATACCAGCAGCCAATCTTGAAGTGGTAGAAGAAGCTGAAATTTTTTGCCTATATCTAAATTCCATATTGGCTACATCCTGAAGCTCATGAAAGATCCATTCCTGGGGAAGTTCCTTCTTCATTAGTGAAATGTACTGAAAAGCAAACTCTAAAATAGTTCTCCATTCAAATACAGCTTGTTTAGTAAGCTCAATTTCAATTGAAAAAGAATCAGTACCAGTACAAAGATGAGAAGATCCACAAGATAATCCAGTTGCAAGACCTCTTGATTTCAGGCAAGACAATAACGATCCAGCACCTTCATGGCCAATTAGGTGGGATAAATAATGACCAGGTTGAGTTTCGAAGTATTTAGATTGATCGGGGAATGGAAACAGAATAGTTAAATTATGAGAATCCATAACAGGTTTGGCATAAATCACAATTCCCATATCATCAGATCTATAGGGAGACGATTGATACGTCGGTGGTGCAGTGATATTCTGATTCTCTATATCAGAAAACATCCTACCAACCCATTCCTCTAATTTATCTAAAGATTCTCTTCCAAGAACTACAAGTTTCATAATATTTGCAGAATAGTGAGAAGCATGGAACTTAATTAATTCTTCTCTTACGTCAATGCCTTTACTGCCAGGCTCGGTTGACAATGTCTGAATATTACCGGTAGAAAATCCTGAATAAGGGTGATCAGGATTAGAAAGACATCTATCAAGTTGATGTAACCTCCATAAATCAGATTGTAAGTTCTTCTTATTCTCGGAATCAACAGCTCTAATTTCACGATCTTTACATTCGGGATTAAACAAAGGTGAAATGAAAAATTGAGAAAATCTATCTAAAGCACCTTCCAAATGCTCATGACCAACTTCGAAATAATAATTAGTAGAATCAGTAGATGTATATGCGTTAGAATGGCCTGAATGACGACTCAAATACTGAGAATAATCATTCTCAACAGGATACTTTTTCGTTCCCATAAAAAGTAAATGTTCACAAAAATGAGCAAGACCAGGTAAAGAAGTTTCTTTATCAGAAAACGAACCAACATTTACATCTAATGCAGCAGAAGATTTATCAGTGTCATCATCATGGATTAGAGTCGCTTCCAAAAGATTAGGAAGTTGAATTACTCTATATTGTCGTTCATCAAGTAATGGTTTCTCGACATTATTGGCAATTACTTTGATATTACTCATTTTTCGTCTCAATATCAGTGACAATATATTATATTTAGTTTTGTTAAATACTGTACGCAGTTCGGCAAGGTACATATAATATTCCTTTTGCAATGAGCCGCGATAGCTGGAAAAGCAAGCTGACGATTCTCGAAAGTTAAAGGTTCGGTCGGCTTTCTGTATATGAACTAAATCTATAACTTCTGAAAAGAAAACTTTCACTTTAAAATTATCAAAATTCTCGAACAGTGACGAAATAATAAAAAATTCTCTGTAATTGTGGATGTATCAAAGAAGAACAGTGTGTAAGTGTGATATTGGTGTGATATTGGTGTGCATACCCCGTTATAGCAAAAAAGAGTAAAAAGATTATTTCGCCATACCAAAAATGGCAGGGTCAAAGAAATAGATTACCCGGTTTATATTTTGTAGTTCAAAGTTTTATTTTATTCTATAACGGTTAGCTTATTTTTATTGATTGTGAATCTGGAATCTCATCAAGTTGTATGGGATAGTAACGATTAACTGGTTACATGCTAATCTTAGTGCAAGTACGAATCGCCATGTGAGAGTGCGGACTGGAATGTATTAGGAAATTAAGCTAAAAGGTCTCACCCGGAAACTCGAAATTTGCCTATTTTGTAGCAACAGTATTGTGAATAAGGTTTTAAGAAGACTTAAATATGAAGCTTTGAATCAGTGAAATGGTATGAGAATGTAGATTTGAAGCACTTGTTTCACAATTGTAGGGCACTCTGAAAGAATCATTCACTGTCATAACGGTTATAGGTTATAGGATATATAAGTTATTGCATGTATTACTTGGATGATTGTTCATTTGAATAGGACAATCATAAGTAAACCAAGCTTATTATGACTATCATATGATATACGCTATGCCTACTTCTGAATAATTAAACTTACGCAATACTGAAAATACCATAGCTAAATTGACATATATGTATAGATTATGGAATATATACGGCGTTGGCAAAGATTTTGACTTCGTAAATAATATTTGTGTGATTAAGACCTGGTCCACAATGCCTTGTTCAGGTCATCGGCAAAAAATTGGTCACAAAATCTCAGCAGCATAGTTGTGCTGTTGAAGCCAAGACAAGCAGAAATAGCTTCAAAAGATTCAGGCAATCTTCTTTGCCGCTTCTCAAGCTTGATTGCATTCCAGGGTTGAGCTAGCCATATCATGGGTAAGTGTGGGTGTAGAAGCTACGTCATCAGCGAACAATGACAATGTTACGATTGTTCAGCCTTGATCTACGTGCTTTTCAAGAATAGTGTTTAAGATTTGAATATCATTCTAACTATACCTTTATTGCCTTGTGAAGGACTTATAACTAAATTTAAAATGCTTGAATAGTCTCAATGAAAGATATATATACAAAAAGCACAAAGAGCACAAAGAGCACAAAAAACGCCAAGTACGCGTTAAGTTTCGTAGTTTATAATCGCGTTAAATTTAGCTGTTAACAACTAACCGTTAATATTCTTTAAGTGAAATAGGGCCAATTTGAATGCTTATCTATTTAAGATCCTGCACTGATTAAGGTTTGAAATGAAGGATTTTGAAAAACATAATTTAGCAAAAACCGCAGTAGTTATCCTGCCCATACAGTCCTTTTTAAAGTTATTGGAACTAGATATTAATGACAACATTTTCGGCCAAAGATCATTGCTATTTAGCTTCCAAAAACTCAAATTTCGAATCAGCACTCTCGTATCGCGATCCGTACTTGCACTATAATAGGATAGTCAATACTAAGGCATAACCGGTTATGGGATATAATTAAGGCAATGTGGGAAATGCCTTATAGGATAGATATAAATATAAATAGATTCCGTACCTTACTCAATACAGTATAAAATTAAAGCATAATTTCTTTTGTCATTTTAGACATCTTTAAGGGCCAAAAAGCAGTTCATGTAACCGGTTTAGAATACCAGTTAGTAAGCATAAGCTAATATTCACGACCTAACCGTTAACTGTTATTTTCAGCTCATCATTATTTCGAACGCGTCTTTCGAAGTATATGAATTCAATACTTACGCGGTACAGCTTCTTTTATTACCTAATATCATGAAAGATCCATGGTACAAGGTTAATTTAGATTATAGATGCTTTGGCAACCGATATGAATTACTAAGGGAATCTACCTTATCCAAAGGCGATTATCTTCACGATAAGATTGCAATAATGAATAGATTGGATTACAACGAAGGAATGGTAGTAGCAAGTCATGACTCGGGTCGTCCAATGCTTGAATTTTTAAAATGGAATAGTTCAGACGATATTGGTATGGTGCGTACTTCACCTGTAAAAATTCAAAGATCCGGTATTGATCTCGCATCTGCACTACAAAGATCAGATGGAACAAAACGAAGCAGGATAGACTATGGAATTGTCACTGATCTTGTGTTCGAACAAAAAACTTTTGACACGCTAACCGTAGCTATGCCTATGACGAATGAACAAATACTCAAAACTCTCGACATACAAACAAGTAAAATTATTTCAACATGGAGGATCGGTGATCCTATGAATTCAAATATGTCGCTGAAATCGTTCATTCATTCTAAATCAAGTTTTGAAATTCCATTTTTAGTCGATGGAAGCCGTTTCAAAAGTAGCCTTTCTTGTCGTCCTAATTCAGATATCATAGCGAACTCATCAAGTTCAAACAAACTTCTCTTGATAGATCCCAAATGCGAACGTGTTGCAACCAACATAAAATTTGATCTGAAGTCTTTCCAAACAAATAATATTCATGGGAACATAGATCCACAATGGATCAATCACAACCTTCTTGCATTTAGTGACCCTGGGCAAATATATGTTTATGATATCAGAAACAAGAAGCCGACTACCGTGTCCGACACTAGTTCTAGGGGTATAGGACGATTCAAATCTTTTATATACGCATTCTCTCCTATGCCAGGAACTAATGATTTATTTGCAGTGGTAGATGTAACTTTTATACTGCCAGAAAATGGTGAAACTTCCTCACTACAAAAGGTCGCGTACATATTAACTGTTGAAAATGATCGTCAATTAAAGATATGTTCGCATGAAATAGCAAGGTTTGAGTATAAAAAATCTAATACAAATGAGCATATCACTGTCAAAGTCTTTCCGGATTCATTATATACTGAAAGATATTTAATTGCTGTTTCATCTACTCTGAGTGCAGTACCCTTTAAAATTTACATGTTCGACGGACAATGTCTGCAAATAGCTTTTGACTCTGGCGACACGTCTCCGAATTCACAGATACCAGATCTCTTTCCATCGTTGGTAGAATGGACAAACTATGGCGATATTATACTATGTGAAAGCGCACATGCTAAAGATACTATATCAGTCTTTGGACAGCTAGCAGATATAATGACATGAACTTACTATAGCCTTTTAAAATTAAAGATTGGACGATGTCTTTGTATTATACTAAACAATGGGTTACCACCAAGTAAAAACAGGATTGTTCTTCACAGTTTCAAGCCTTTCCACTACTACCTTTTTGTTACTTGAAGATTCAGACATCCAACCCTCAGCAACATCATAGCCTAAGTCACTTTGAGCTCTTCTTCTACTATTTTTGCCCATCTTAGTATACTCTAATGATTTAGATTTTCCGGGCTTGTCCATGCTTTCTATCATAGGAGAAGGGGGCATAAGTACTTCCTGCGTAAACTCAACCCCCTCAGTTATAGTTGTACCTCTGACCAGTGCTGGAGTTTCTGGTGTTACGTAACTGTCCGCACCACTTCTTTTCATATGTGCATAGGATGTTGTATCTGTAAGAGGAAGGCTTGTGGATAGGTTTAAGGGCCCCACAAGTGTTGAATTTATGGAATCTGTGAGTGACGTGGATAAGTCAGTATCGCATGTTATGTAATTTTCTTGAAATTTGAACGGTCTTGCTCTACGATAAGGGATGGCAACTGGAATATCCATTATATCATCCCATACCAGCACATTTTGCCTTCGTGCAAGTTCAAGCGGACCCTGCTGATTATCTTTAAGAGTAGCTACAACATTGAATGCTTGTCCCTTTATAACGGCAAGTTGTTTAAGCCACATTCGCTCTTTGAAATCAGGATCTTGTTCATAACATGCTCTTATTTCTTTAGTGGTTTGCGTCCACCATTCAGAAGAGCATAATATGCTTAAGAAATATTCTCTGGTTGAGGGAGAAAAAGGCTGCCCAATCAATGAGACCGGTAAAAAAAGCCAACCAAAAGGATAGGAGCGCCATTCATCTGGATGTTTCCATGGGAAAGACAGGCCAGAATCAATAGCACCAATCTTTAAAACTGGGTGCCTCTGGTTAAGAAAATCTATACTAGAAGAACCAGTCGTCCAGGAAATATGTATCATCCAGTTATCAAGGCCTCTATCGGTATTTCTCATGATATAATCAAGAATGACCAATTTAGCTAATTCTTCTCTAAATTGAAACTGAACTTCTGCGCTCCAGTAAAACTGATCGTTCGTCATGAAATCCTGTGGCGGTAGTGGTTCTTGTTGAGATTTATCCGGGATATTATATGACCGAAGCAAATGATCATTATGAGGAGTATTAGATCCCTGTATAGATTGTATCCAGGGGTCATTAGAAGAAGCAGTAGTATTGCTATGAATTCTTGTAGCTTGTGATCTATCAGGGAAAGAATAATGTTGTTCGGGCCAAGGGTACATTCTGAAAAAAGTGTTAGCATCTATGTAATCATGAAGAAAGAGTTGAAAGGACCCAACCTTCGGTGGTAGATGCTTATATCTGTAGCATCCATGCTGTACCCAAAAACCAAAAAAGAAAGTTGGGGAAGTAAACTGGACTATTGCAGTGTAAGGAACTATATGAGTACCTAACCGCTGATCCAAGATAAAGGCTGCTGCCTCTGAAGTATACCCAGAGTTTGGAATGAGACAACTTCTACCAAAGAAGCAAGGGAAAACGGTTCTATGAATCCACTTAGCCCATTTAGGACTCAGAGGGCCGTATGGTTCCTCATCCTTTGGCTTAAATATACCGAGAATATTTGAATTCAAATCACGTACAAAATAAGATCCTGAAGAACCAGCAGAAACTAAAGTAGGGTATATTTTATTATTTATTGCCGTTTGGCCTTTATGTACGGCATTAAGAAAAGCATCGCGCCTAGTAGCTGAATCAGAAGATTTAGGAGGTGGTTGATAAGGAGCCTGGAAAACTGAATAATATATAGGGATTGAGGAACTTTCCAGTGGATCCGACAAAACTTCAATAAAATCAGCTGGTAATTGAATATCTGAAGAAGGAATAATTAAAGGGCGAGTAGGATCAATACCAATATCAGAGTCCATTCTTAAGGTTAGGAGCAATAAAATATAATGTAATGCTGATAAATTAGTGAATGTATTAAGTAAAATGTGAAATGAAAGTACAAGAAGTGCCACTAGTGATAATTATCAAAAAAGAGAAATTTTTAATTAAAGATTGAGGCCAGCTATTTTTAATCGTGATAATAATTGATGATAGATTCTCGTAGCGCAATGGCACATGAATGATCTCTATCTGAAAAACCAAGATGGAACTTGCATCAGCATATACTGAATGGCTTAAGTATCAGAATAGACAAATAAATGACAGTTATATGATGGCCAGAGAAAGTTAATAAAAAAGATGTATGTATGATGAAGAAAAATGTGGTTAGAGGTGGTGATAATTGCAAGCAAAAGATAGCTTAGTTGAAGAGTAAGGCGTGCTATGATCAATATGTAACGGTAAATATAGCTGCCATAGAAGCTATTACCCTACTCCTTAGAATAGAGTAGAAGCAGAGTTTTATATACACTACGTGTATATAAGGATGTCGGGGAGCCTGAATCGAGGTTAACAACTTAGACAATACATTCAGGAGAACAACACTGTTCTGGTGGGTTACCTCATTGTCACCTTTATATTAACTTATATTTATACATAACGGTTATACATTATATATATCATTTATAGTAACTATACTGGTTACTACGCCAATAGCACACATTTACTCTTACACAATATTATGGCTATTACCCTGGTTAGACTTCTAGTTAAGGTATATGGGAAAGGCATATAAGCTAACTTACATCCTATGATGGTTAGAATAAATTCTCAATATACGAGAAATACTACCGCTAACAAGTAGTTCATCCCATATACGATAGAGAATGAGATTAAGCCTTAATGGTTATACATGGATATATGGGATAAATATCTACGATCATATTCGACGAATAAAATACAACATGATCCTTACATGGGATAAGAATTAGCCTAATAAGACAATTTATTTGGTGGCGCGTTTGTATGACATGTTGGTTTACGTGGTTAGTGGAAATCAGTGGCATAAAATCATCGCTACGATAAGCCACAATATTGCATAATTGTATACGCACTATTTGATATTTAGAAGAGCAAGAATACATAATATATAGCCGTAACGATTAGATCTTACTTATCCGATGTATTAATGGGTAATTCTGCTGATTTGCAGAAGATCTAAAGTGATTAGCATAATTATCCTATAAAAATATATACGCGCAACTTGTAATTCATTTAAATTAACCGGTTAGTATAACCGGCTAAATCTGTAATTTAAGGATTTACAAAAAAAAATAAAATAAGGTTTGTAATTCAAAAATTACAAATCCAAACAAAGTCCATAGCAACAGATGTCCAATCGTCCTGTTACCTTCAG
>JAKUBJ010000095.1:0-40866 GCA_030566855.1 Tortispora sangerardonensis | reverse complement strand
CAAATGAAAAAGCGTGAAACTATATCCCTAACCCTTCTCAAAAACAGTTGAGTCCCAAAATGGACGTTTTTTTCACGACCCCGACGGGATCCCATTTCCCGCCATGCTCTACGCTATGGGATAGTCTTACAAGAGTAAAACTGTGATTTCAAGGCAACTACATTCACTATTTATCCTATAATATAAGCCACCTTTTATATTAACTTGCAAGTTATTTTCTAATACGATCTTCTCTTTTAAAATGAATCTTATGCATATTTTTTATGAGAGTCTAATTGTCCTTAATCTTTCGCATATTACATGTCTAATTAAATCTCACTCTCTGGCCAGCATATTTTCTCACCATTTTCTTTTTTAGAGAATTTACTACCTAAATCGATTTTAAACTGATACTAATTTTGTAGTAACGGTTAACTTAACTTATCTTATGTTCGCATTTATTTTCGAATTATCGTTATTAGTGTTACTCTTATGGGTGTAAGTTTTGCAACACGCACATCAGCCGTAGTCATTCTATACTAAAATCTGCACCACTTCTACCCACTTCGCCAACTTTTAGCACTTAAACAACTAATCAGTTGAACACTAACATTCACATACAATGCCAACTATAAACATACTACAAGACCAAAAAAGGTTCAGATCAAACACCTCTGAATTTTTAAAAGAATTGGCCCTTTATATATCTGGAACTGGTTGGAGAGGTTATAGTTCTTATATCGGACCCCGCATTTATTACCAAGGTTTCTCAGAATTGATGAAAGCTGATGCTTTGGCTTCTCCTTTACTTCAACGTAAGATACACGCTTTAGCCGACATACAATTACAAAATGAACCTTGGTTACATGACAATGCTCGTACTACTCGCAAAAAACAAATCATTTCATGGTTATCTGATCTGGCTTCTTATCAAGTCGATCAAATGATCTGTAAGCAAGAGTCTTCTTATTATTTAAGATTCGTCGGCTTATTTGCTATACCAATGCTTTCAAAGGCTTATCATCAAGGCCTACATGTAGATGAACAACAAATTCAAATTCTTTATGCAACTGCTCGTCGTGCTCAACGTGAAGGTGCCTCTCTTATATTTCTACCTTCTCATAAATCGCATGTCGATTATATCGCTATATTCGTAATATTCATGGTACTAGGTATTTCTATACCTATTACTGTTGCTGGTGATAATTTAAATTTTGCTATAATTGGTAATTGGCTGAATCAAATAGGTGCAATGTTCATTAGAAGATCATTCGCGAATGATTCTCTCTATTCGACTTCTGTTCAGGCTTATATAGATACAATATTAGCACATGGTCAAAACTTTTGTTGCTTTATTGAAGGTGGGCGTTCTAGAACTGGTAAAGTATTACCACCAAAGTATGGTATTTTAACATATTTGTTAGACTCTGTCATGGCTGGAAGAACTCGCGATTGTTATATAGTACCTGTATCAGCACAATATGACAGAGTAATAGAAACAGAATCATACATCAGTGAATTACTCGGCAAAGAAAAGCAAAAGGAAACTTTGTTTGATACATTAAGGAATTTTGATGTTGTATCACTTCAATTGGGCCGTGTAGATATACGATTTCATGAAGGTTGGTCACTTAGAGAATTCTTAGTTTCTAAACTTCATTCAGATACTCATCATGTACCTGATAAGCCAAGTACATCACTTCAAGATGTTTCGTTAGCTACTAAGAATTGGCTGATTAAATGTACTGGTTATAAAGTACTTGGAGATGTTAATTCAGTTTCAATTGTTATGCCTGGATCTATTATAAGTACAGTGCTTTTAACAATGAGAGGTAGAGGTATTGGATTCAGAGAACTTATTAGACAATCTACATTGTTAATTAGCCGTATTAGAAAAGCAGGTGGGCAAGTTGCAGAACATTCATCAACAAGGACATTAATATCATCAGGATTGGAAGTACTCGGTGATATGGTTGGAAAAGAATCCAAGGAATTACTAGAGACAACATTCTATGCTGCAGATCCATTTCAGCTTAGCTTTTATAGAAACATGGTTATTCATTTATTCGTCAGTGAATCATTAGTTTCTCTAGCATTATATACTACTATTAAGAATAGTCAGTATATTTCATATGAAGAACTCCTTAAAGATGTTGGATTTTTTTCTAAGTTGTTTTCGACGGAGTTCATTTATCCGAACGATGGCATTGAGTCGAATGTCGAGAGTACATTAATGAAACTTGAAAAGGAGAATATTATTGAAAGAGTTGAAGATATCACAAATGGAGCGAATGGAACAGTTTTTCAATTAAGTAAAGAAGAAGTTATTATTGGAAGAGAGAATTTTGATTTTTACTGTTTCTTAATTTGGCCATTTGTTGAAGGATACTGGTTAGCTGCAGTTTCAATATTTTCATTATCACCATCATGTGAAGAAGAAGATAATAGGCTACCTAATCAAACAGTTTGGATCAATCAAAGGGAGTTTGAACGGTTAGCACAATCTTTTGGAAAAACAGTTTACCAACAGGGGGAGGTACAATATCATGAAGCTATGAGTAAAGAGTTATTGAAGTCAGCATTTAAAAAGTTTATCAAAGAAGGAATTTTGGTTACAAGGACACGCTATGTTGAAGTTAAAAGGTCTAATAGTACGACAGCAGCATTAGCAGGACCTTTGAAAGAGTCTAAAGAAGAGATATTAATTGCACTTGATCCTGAATGGATACCTAAGAGAGATAGATTAACTGGAGCGATTATACCTAATGGTAGATTATGGGATTTTGTTTCAGAGATAGGCAAAGGAAGGCTAGAAGGTAAAACAAGAAGAGCATTGGAACCATTAGAAAGACAAGTATTAGACCTTGCTGGAGATATGGCATATAAGATAGAGAGGGAGATTATGTTTGTCGGGAGTGGGACTACAAGTGCTAGATTGTAAAGATGTAAGATCTATGCGTACTATTGGAGATGTACCATGAAAAGTGATGGATGATGGGTGTACGACCCATTACTCATCATATTTATAAAAATGTGGGGTAAGAGACAAAGGAATAATGAAATGCAGACTTCTTGGCTGAACCATCATATTATTCTTTCCAATAAGAAGCTGATGACTTATCTATTTAATGACTGGATTTACCTTTTCTAAAAGTGAAAACAAACGTTAAATAAGAGCCGCAAAAGATAAGAAAGGAGAAATGGAGTTGTTTGTATGGACAATATTGATTTAGAGAAACAAAGTAATCAACGCTAATCGCAAAATAGTATGTCAATGTTATTTTGAGCCGCAATTAACCTTTTTTGTTTCATTTTTTTTTTAAAGTTATTCCGATAGTGTCCGGGTATAAAGATTGAATTTGCTGTTGTTCTTGTTAAAAAGGAAAAGAACAAGTGACATGTTTACTTTAAAAAGCGCTCTCGTCGTTACATAGTGGGGGTACCACAATTCGAAAGGAACATCAATTCACTTCGTTATTCACCAAACACACCCTTTTCAGATTTTGTACGCTTTGTACCTGTCCTCCGTACCTTCCCTTTTGTCCTATAAGAAGCCTTTCTAAAAGGCACCTTAGGCACCTTTGTTTTCTCTTTGTTCATTATCTTATGACTTCATCGTGAATCGGGATAAATATTCATTAACATATAATGACAGTTTAACTATCTAAATTCATTATCAAATCATAGCCATTATCCATATCTCTATCCCATAAGAATTCATCGAATCTTTATCTAAATAAACCCTAATCTTATTTTATTACCTCCCAACTACTAACCCATAATAGGAAAGAACGAAAACTATCAATATTCTTGTGATTCAAATCACACTATCTTTTTAAGCGCTTTATTCACTCACTCACTTCTTTTCTTCTTTTACTCATTCTTTTACCGTAACTTCCTATTCTTCTTCTCCTATCATATCCGCTCATCTCAACTTCCCTTGGCATCCGATCTCTTCAATAAGCTAACACCATATTTTTACACCTAAACTGTACCTTCTGTTATATCCCCCGCTATCCTTTTTTGTAAACATCTCCCCGATCACCCCCTTTCCAATTCATATAAAAACCCCCTAGTTTTCTTAATCCCCTTCCTTTTCTCTCTTCGTTTACAAATATTCACAAAAATGAGTACTCTACCAACTGTCGCCCCTGAATACGACACCCCATCTGGAGGTGATTCAAGAGTATACAATGTAAACACCCCATATGATGAAACTGGTGTTGGATTCCAATATGTGTGGATCATGACCGCCGGTTGTCTTGTTTGGTATATTGTACCTGGTCTCGCTCTACTATATGCTGGTCAAAGTAGTCGCAAAGGTGCTGGATCAATGCTTTGGTTATGTATGGCTGTATCAGCTGTAGTATCTTTTCAATGGTTCTTCTGGGGTTATTCTCTAGTATATTCTAAAACCGCAACTTCTGTATTTCTTGGTAATCTTAATTCAATTGGTCTACGTGATGTAGTTGCAACTCCTGTGGGTTATCTACCTGAAATCGTATTCTGCTTCTATCAAGGTATGTTTGCTGTTTGTACCGTAATGATTCTTGTCGGCGCATTCTTCGACAGATGTAGATTGTTGCCTATAATGGTATTTGCTTTCTGTTGGTGTACTGTTGTTTACTGCCCACTCGCTTATTGGACTTGGAACGGAAATGGTTGGTTAGCCGGCTATGGTGCTCTTGATTTTGCTGGTGGTGGTCCCGTCCACATGAGCTCTGGTTTTTCTGCTTTGGTACTCGCTTTCTTAGTTGGAAAACGTACTGATCCCGCTACTAAAACTCGTAAAGTTATTAGAACTAAACCTCACAACGCTACTCTTATGATTATTGGTACTGCTTTCATTTGGTTTGGATGGTTCGGATTCAACGGTGGCTCAACTGGTAATGCTACTATCAGAGCTGGGTATGCTCTTGTCAACACAAACTTATCTGCATCAACTGGTGTGATGGGTTATGCTTTTGTCGAATATTTTTTGAAAAAACGTCGCTTCACAATCGCAGGTGCTTGCGAAGGTGTAGTTGCTGGTCTTGTAGGTATCACCCCTGCCGCTGGTTTTGTACCTGTATACTTTGCTGCTGTAATTGGCTTCCTTGTAGCTGTTATTTGCTGTCTTCTTGAGCCTCTAATTGAATGGATCCAAATTGATGAAGGTCTTGATGTATACAGATTACACGGTATTGCTGGTGCCTGGGGCTCTATCTTTACCGGTATTTTTGCCAACAATTGGGTCTCTTTACTTGATGGTTCAACTGATGCTCAAGGTTGGTTAAATCACAATTGGGTTCAAGTTGGCTGGCAAATAACTGAAATCTTAGCCATCTTTGCTTGGTCAACTGTTATCACTGCTGTTCTTTTCTTCATGATTAACTACATTCCTGGCTTGAAATTCAGAATCTCTGAAGAAGAAGAATTAGCTGGAATGGATAGCTCTAATCTTTATGATGGAGACTGTGTCGGTGAGAGATGCATGATTGGTCTCTTAGAATCATATGAGTACAACTTGGTACATGGAAAGCCACTTAATCCTACTTCAGGTCTTGTAACTCCTATGCCTGAAAAAGCCGATACTCACTCTGATTAAAAATAGGTAAAAGAAGATATGTGTGAAAGTATACATATGTAAGAAAGAACGATGGATATAGTTTAATTCTAATTCTTCTTTCTTCTCACTTTCTTTTAATCTTTGCTATATTGTTTGTTTAGTTTTATTCTTTTTATTTTTCTTTTAGTTTTTACTTGTCTCTTTATAATAGGTTTAATATACACCCCCATATCGAATATTCTTTTGAACTAACAGGAGATTGTTCCGCATTAGGAAACTATTGGTGCAATAATTTAACAAAATTTTAGTATTTATAAATAACCGGTTAGATATGCAAATATGAAATTTGGAGTTTAAACAAATTGGCATGACAACCAGTTTTAATTTCTCCCAATGCGGTAATCAAGCCTGCCACCAGCTAATCTCTCCTTATAACTTCACCAAAATCTACCCCCTCTTACCTATTTCACCAGCGATCCATTTTTGTTCATTGATATACCATTATAAAAATCAATTATTGCATTATTTTGTTGCTTTATTTACTACTACCGGGTTTGCGATTATTACAGTGGTTTTATCTGTTTTCAATTGAATTATTTTAGCCGTATAAAGGGATATCTAAAGGAAGTGAACTGATCTGGGTTAAGCCTATCCATATTAATCTTGTTCATATAATTGAAAGAGCAATTCTTTACAGTTAAAGTCCTAATTTAGATTTCTTATATTTGTATTACGATACAATGCCTCCTAAGTCTCGACAGATGTTTGTTTCAAGCCCTGGATCTTCTCCAGATAACAAAGCTAGTTCAGGTAAGTATGCGCGCTCTTATAATTTTAATAAATTTCAAGCAACTAACATCTCATTAGACCCTATAAACCTTAAAAGACCACTTAAAGAAGAATCAGAATTAAGTGCAGTTTTAGCCACTAAGACGAAAGCTATTAGTTCAAGTCCTCGTAAAACAAAATCCGAGTCTTCCAAGTCTACTTCAACGCGTTCAAACAAGTCTAATCCAAAGACTCCTACAGCTTCTCCAACTAAAGAGACACGCGTTAAAACTCCCATAGTTAAAAAGGCAATGCGATATAAGCCTGGAACTGTTGCATTAAGGCAAATACGACAATACCAGAAGTCAACTGATTTACTAATCCGTAAATTACCTTTTGCACGCGTCGTTCGTGAAATCGCTTCAAAATGGTCTTTAACTCATTATAACGGTGGACAATTGCGCTTTCAAAGTGTTGCTCTTTTGGCTTTACAAGAAGCTACCGAAGCTTACCTTGTACACCTTTTTGAAGATGCAAATCTTTGTGCTATTCATGCCCGCAGAGTAACTATAATGCAGAAGGACATACAACTTGCACGTCGTATTCGTGGTGGTGGCGCACCTGATATTGGTTAATCCTGTATTGAGAATTTTTTCACCTTGCTGCTTTTTTGTTTTTATATTTGTATCTAATGTACTACTATAGCTTAAACACTTTTAGAGAAAGACGCCCAAATCAGAAGTCTCTTGTAATTATTAATGTCATTAGTTTTATTTTATCATCCTTTAATTCTCTTTACCTGTCGCTGAATACTGCGAGTTAAACCATTCCATTTTTCAGGTTCACCTGATTTACCATTTGTATCATTGTCTAAGCTTCTTTTAGATGTTCGTACCTTAGTGTCTACAACAGTCAAGAACATCTGTTCTAAAGTGTTTAGAGTACTTTTTTCCTTTTGAGCTCTTGCAATATCAATCTTGTGAATTGAACGCAATATCATATAACACCAAGAAATTAAACTAGATTCATGAGCCTTAGTATAACTCTTTTCTAAAAGTCTAACAGAATATTCAGCATCATGAAGAGAAGCTTCATAGTAGCCTTCAATTAGTACTATTTGATTTGAACTACCATCAAGATGATCAACTACTGCTTCCTTGTTAGCTATTTGTTTTAATTGCCTGACTAAGAGGGGATCATTCTCATTTACTTCAACTTTAGAAGTTGCACCAAGTCTGTACAAATTCAAATCTATAGCACTAAGAAGATCATACCAATTAAATTTAGATATAGATTTGCAGCTGGAATATAGTTTGACAGCATCAGTGAACCTTCCTCTAGCTTGTCTTATATATCCTCCAAGTAATAAAGGTAAAGAGACCAGTTCCGGAAAAAAAGAAGACAATCGTTCAGTTTCAAAAGCTAGTTGTCTTGCACGAGAACTAGCAGCCCAGACACCACCAGTACGCATTCGATTAATAGCCTGAGCATACGTACGTAATACATGAAGTCGTTCACAACTAAATACAAAATCAGACATATCACGAGAAGAAAAGAAGGGAAGTCTAGGTAGAATTTCAGGGTTTAAAATGTATTCAGAAGTGTCAAACACTGCAACAGGCTGTAAAGGGGTAGAGCTAGAAGCTTCATGGAGAAAAGAAATAAGAACTAAACAAAGTGGTTCAACAGGAAGATGCATGAACAACACCAGACTGTGATACTTTAGTTGAAAAGAGTCAGGAGGTTGTTGAATAAGTTCTTGTAAAGGAGATATAAGAGACACATAGTCAACATAAGTGAATTTTTCGGGGCATTGGAGAAAGCAAATAGCTCTGTATATACAAAGATAGTCTTGAGCCATTGGGTGAGTTTCTAAAAATTCAATCAACTTCAAAGCAGTAGTTACATCATTACATCGAATAGCAGCATCAAGAGCGCAAAGACCATGTATAGCTTTTAGATCTGAAATAGTTCTTTGAGATTCAAGATCAGTATCATTCAAAGATAAAACAGAATGAGCAAGAGTATGCCATTTTTCAGTACTTCTACTTTTCAAAGTCATAACAATAAGCTGATTTAAAGGATTAGTAATGATTAAATCATCAGGAGCGTGGACATTCGAAGATAAAAGCAAAAGTTCAGATACCATTGGTTCAATATCTGGTACATGAACGAGTTTCAACTTTAAGAACACATCCATTGCACAGTTTTCAGCTTCTTCTATATCTTCAGTATGTTTATACAGCATAATAGCCCTTAAAGCAAGTGACCTTATAGCCATAGAAGGTTCTACATCTGGAGAGTCAAGTATTGCATCTAAGCAAGCCAAACCAGCTGCAATTAGTGAAGGTTGACCTCCACAAGTAGCAGAATATTCAAGTGCTAATGTGAATAGTTGATCAAGCATTTACACTAAGAGTAGAAAATTCTAATGTTATACCCACACGGTACACGGTAGAGATAAGAGGTAAAAAATAACGAATCTGACGTGTACGTGTTTTCGTGATCGCGCGTTTTGAAACCTAACCGATAGAAGGCAATAGGGCTAATTAGTAGATCGTGAATTGTTTTAAACGGTTACCGGTAATATCTCAAATAACTTTAACCGTTAGTGCTTTAATTTAATGATCTACGGACCCTCCGATCTTTTCAAATGGTACGTACATAAGCATCTATAACATTCTTGGGTTACAATATTTCATTAAAGCGACGTTGTTGAATGTAAAAACAAGATTTGCCAATTATGAAAGATGAAACAAGAAAGAGAGCAAAAAGGGGAGGAGATATAAGCTGTCTTTGAGACTTTTAGTTCGTGCACAATGGACTGTAGCTTATCTTTAAGAAGAGGCATGTACACAACATTCATTTACCTAAAGTAAGTCAATTAGAAAAAGATTGAGTGATAAGAGACTAATGAAGGATAGTACAGGAGCAAAACTGACCAACAGAGTAATTGTAACAGACGTGATAAAAGTATTGAATGTATAACAGCTTCACTATCTTACTACCTTTATGTGTCATACAAATCACTGCATATTTAAGTGTTTATAAGTTAGTAATACATCTCATAAGCAGCATAAAACGCATAACATAACTTATTAAGAATATCTTATAAATAAGATTTATAACTTACTGATAATTTGAGTATTATTATGTACCGGTTAAAGATCTCATGGAGATCAGTTTAGGGTTTATTTCTAGACTTTACATGACCCTAATTATCATCACTAAATTTACAATATTTTTAGCAGTCACGCTTAACAATCACACACATCTGAAATTGTTCAAATTCACTTCCGCCAAATTTTATCTAGTTTTTACATACATACACAATCACATAAAAAATGGGTAAAGATCACACAAAGAAACAACATCAACGTTCCAGTCACCGTGACGCTCCTAAGTCTGACAACGTTTACATTAAACTTCTTGTAAAGTTGTATCGCTTCTTGGCTCGTCGTACTGAGTCCAGCTTCAACAAGGTTGTTCTCAGACGTCTCTTTTTGTCCAAGATCAACAGACCTCCTGTTTCTATTACCCGTGTTGCTCAAACTGCTTCTAAGAATCCTTCCAAGATTGTTGTTATTGTTGGTACTGTTACTGATGATACCAGAACTGTTGGCGAACTTCCTAAAGTTACTCTCGCTGCTTTGCGTGTCACCAAGACTGCTCGTGCTCGTATTGAAGCCGCTGGCGGTGAAGTTATCACTCTTGACCAACTTGCTCAACGTGCTCCCACTGGTCAAAACACCATCTTAATCCGTGGCCCTAAGAACTCCCGTGAGGCTGTTCGTCACTTCGGTTTTGGTCCCCACAAGGGCAAAGCTCCTCGTGTTCTCAACAAGGGACGCAAGGTCGAGCGTGCTCGTGGTCGCAGAAAATCTCGTGCTTTCAAGGTATAAGCTGTTTCATCACAGTCTACTTTGGACTTACTTGATACCTAAAATGTGTCTTTTTACGATTACCTTTTCTTCGTAGTTCAAATATTACGTGGCATGATACTTTTATTATTTTGAGCTTTATCTTTTTTCTTAACTCTTAGAAGGGAAAAGGATTTGGCGAGTTAGCAATACTTTTTTTAGAATTGCTGGCGACCGATTTTCAATGCGCTTCACTGCCACAATTTTTGTATTGATTGCTTATTGCTTATTGCTTAGGCATGAAGTATGAATTTTCTATTGCGCATCCATTACTTTCTTGTTTGTTTCCAGATTTTTTGTAAAACGTTGGAAATCGGTGTCAGCTATTGTAGATTCACTCCAGATAACTGTAACATTCCTTGTCTTCCTGCAAGTTTATATCCCACATGTAACCGTTATAATCTATACCTAAGGTACTAAATGCAACATCTATAACATGATTTTAATAAATATAAATATAAGTTACTGTTATAAATAATCTTTTTTCTTGTAAAATTGTATTAAAAATTTATCTTTCATTACAAGATCTATAAAACTAGCAAGCAAGCAGCCAGAGCTCAACTTTACTTATTCCATATTCTGTTTGATCTTTAAGGCGCCTACCACCAACAATCCGATAGAAAGTCATAGATTCTAACCGTCCCAACCTTTGTATTATATATCCAACCAACCAACTAACTTCAAGCAACCTCCATCCATAAAGACGTAATTGAATGAGGGTGACTTAAAGAAGAAACTGTACTAATATCCCAAAATCTAGAAGCAGGACTTCTTCTACTAAGACTTCTCTTTGAAGAGCGGTAACGTCTTCTTGTTCTAGGTGAACTACCAACTAAAGGATGTTTAATTGATGGTTCATAACGACGATCTGTATATGCATTCGCATCTCGTTCCTTTGCCACAATATTAGATCCATCAGGCCAGCCTAACAGCTTTGATCTAACATATCTCCATACTGTAGATATTTCTATAGTTGGATCTTCAAACTTCTCATTAATGTCCGTCTCTTCACTATTGTCATGAAACGTAGGAGAAAAAATTGGTGACCTATACGTAGAACTACTTCTTCCATGTGAATGCATCCCACTTGCACCTGTCCATGCACTACTTGGACTTTCAGTAGTGTGGGATTGTACAACACTTCCTGGACTTTGAATTGTTGAATGACTTTCATTTGTAACTGAAGATGCAGGTGTTGGACATGTCAATGTACGTACACCTTCATCGGCCTCTTCATTAGAAATTCCTAATTCCTCTAAGCTAGGAATTTGAACACCTAATTCATATCCTACACGTTGAAGTATAGCGTGATCCCACATACGAGTTTGCAATACAGCGTGAGATTCATTCGATCCAGGAAGTCCGGATGCACCAAAAAGACCAATTCCCATTGCCTGAACAATTCTTAAAGTCAAATTTCCAAGCGCTCGTAATTGGGAATATGATTCATCAGTAACCTTAGATTGCGTTTTGCGTTCTATATCATCTAACCAATCTACTTTATTTGATAGTTCATCAGGAATTCCCCAATGATCTATACTTAAAGATCCCGTAGATAACTTCTTAATATGTCCAGTATCTCCCAACTCACGTAATAAATGCTGGCTTTGCTCAAGTCTCCATGCATTAACTCTATCAGTTAGAGTTGATGATATAGAAGAACTGCGACGTAAACCTAAAGGGCTACCAGGTTGAACTTGAAGATCTGGATCAGAAAGTGCAGCAGCAATAAAGAAAGAACCTTGACCATTATGTGATGGGAATGAGAAAACATTCTGTGGATCAGCATCCATATCATCGTCGTCATCATTAACACTATACTCTAGATCAGTCATATCATCCTGATCACTAATTCTATAGTTATAAGGAATAGCACTATGTTCTTCAGAGGAATGTACATTATCAGTATAAGTACTTGCACTTGAAAAGGAAGAAGCAGAAAATACTACCCATTCATCATTAAGAGGAGACATTTCTCTTCCTATACTTGATAAAGAAGATGCATGTTCGCGATTCTGAGAGTCTCGCGTAGACTGCGAGTGTACAGGGATATGATTATTGTTATCATTTTCTGATTCACTATGCACACTACTTGATCTGTTATGTGAATCAATATAAAGAGCGCCTGTTGGCGCAGGAGCGAAAGCCATCTTTTTCTACGAAGTAAACGCGGTTATCGATCTTAAGATCCAAAGAAGTAGTAAAAGAGAAATCGGCTTCTGTCTTGTAAATGAGATTTCGTTTATACTCTACCCAAATCTTGTATAAGAAAACAACAACAAAAGCTATTTACACTCTTTTTATGATATAATTGATAAAAAGAATTAACACACTTGTGCCGCTGTCGGATGTACACGTCTTATCGGACCAGTGGGGGGTACCGGGCAGTTAAATAGATTTGAGGAGAGAGCAGTTATTACGCAACAATTACAGTTTTATCCTTTATTTCTATGGTAGTTCCGTAGCATTCGCTAAAAGAGCTATGTCACATACAAACTTATCTCCTCACGGATGCAACAATAGGGTAAAGGGTTAAATGTAAAGTAGAAATGGCTATTAGTTTCCTTCTATGCTAAGCAAAGAAGTGGCAACTTAACAGCGACAAATAAATCACTTTAAAATCAACAATTTCAACACTTATTCAAAGATAAGTTAAAGCGCAGTATATTTTGAATAGAAAAAATTAATTAAAATAACGGGCTTTTGTATACTGATCTGGATTGAAATTGTGTATATGTTGACGTATAATTTGGTGAAAGTGGCTTGGGAGGAGTATGCTTGTGGTCTTATGACAAACTATCCCATATATATAAAAAGAAAAGGAGAGGGTAATTATTGTGTTGGGAAATTGAGCCGCATTCACATTCTGCAACAACCTTACGAAATGTTATGTATATCTTACTGTAGTAATTATATCCAAGGAACTGTGATTGTATAATAGAACAAAACTGTTAAAATATTGCACGATTGGGGAAGAGTTCAGATTTGCAATAGTTTGTACTGGATATTGGAAGCGAAATCGTTGGGGGGAGTAACTTACCAGCAAAAGAAGGGTTCAATTTTTGTTCTTTGAGCTGTTTATTCCTTGTTCTAATTGTATATTTATTTGTAGATGCGATCGATTGGTTTGAAGTACCCATTAAGGGCTATTAAAAGATATAAACACCATGCTGTAGCTACTCTTCCTGATAGAATTGCTCCTAAATATACGAAGCTTAATGATTCAACATTATATCAATTGAATTGGAGTAATGGATCACCTAAAAATGTACTGTTTGTAAAGAAGCCTTTTTTGCCTGCTGTGCGTGATAAAACAATAGCAGTCATGAGATACGTAAAGGAGAGGCATCCGGATGTTAATATTATAGTAGAACCAGATGTCGAAGACGAAATTTATTTTGATACAAATGATCTTGATATATACAGTGGATCAAGAGATGATATTGTAAATAAATCTGATTTAGTTGTCACTTTTGGTGGTGATGGTACAATCTTACATGCCGTGTCATTATTCTCTCAAAGTACTGTACCTCCTGTACTTTCTTTTTCTATGGGAACTCTAGGTTTTCTATTGCCATTTAATATAAATGATCACTCTAATGCCATGAATTTAGCTCTTAAAGGTCCTGCAAAAATACTTAATCGTATGAGACTTTCTTGTATAAGAAGTGAAGAAGGAGCTGTAGTGGAACAAGCAATGAATGAAATTCATATACATAGAGGTCGCGAACCACACCTTCTTAGACTATACATTTATGTTAATGATGTATTTGTTACTGAAGCAGTAGCTGATGGTGTACTTATTTCAACTCCTACTGGTTCAACTGCATACTCTTTATCTTCTGGTGGCTCAATTGTTCATCCTTCCGTTCCATGTATACTGTTGACTCCTATTTGTCCAAGATCTCTTTCTTTTAGGCCTCTAATATTTCCTTCAACTGCAAAAATATCGATTCAAGTATCCAAAGACAGTCGAGGATCGGGTGCTGAATGCTCCATAGACGGTAAAGATTTGGGTATATTACGTCGTGGTGAAGTAATACATGTTCAATCTGCTGGTGATTCATCTACGGGTGTTTGGTGTGTAGCCAGAAGTGAAGCTGATTGGGTTTTAGGACTTAATGATCTTCTAAGATTTAATGCTGCTTTTGGTGCTCCATCTGAATAAAAGTTCCTTGTTATATTACATAAAATCCGATTTTTCTTTTTCTATGATAAGTCAGGTTGTAATGGTATACGTAACACATACGTGCCATTAATACCTAATACAGCGAGTCTATCACCGTTTTTGGACCATGCTGATTTAAGTACACATGCAGATTCGTTTTCTGGTGGATCAACATTTGCTAATTCAAACCTTGAAACAGGCTTATTATTTTTGAGGTCCCAAAGAATTAATACGCCATCTATCCCTCCTGATGCAAGGTAAGGAAAACCTACCTGTCTAAATTCTAACGACAATATTGCAGATTCGTGCAAATCTAGTGAAGATATTTGTTCACCTGATTCAACATTCCATAATTTTATGCAACCATCTATACCACCTGATGCAAGTAATCCATTTTCCACAGGCGAAAATTCAAGTACTGATATATCTTTCTTATGTCCTTGTAGCACAAAGGCAGCTTCAGTAGATGTAGATTTCCATAATCTAATAGTACTGTCTTTACTTCCCGAAGCAATAACTTCAGTTTTAGAATCATATTTCAAAGTAGTAATAGCGCCTTTATGACCTTTTAAAACTCTTAAAGGCGCCCTCTCAGGAATTTTAAACAATAGTACAGTATCCTCCAGGCCAGTAGTTACAAAAATGGATAAATCCACCCATTCAGCATCACTTAATAGTGGCGAATTTGCACTTCCCTGGAGTGCAAATCTTATCATACCTGTTTCCATATCTGTAATAAGTATAGATCTTGTACAGTCAACAGATAACAAATATGCACCATTTTGTGACCATTTAAGAGTCATTATAGGGGATGAATGTTGGTTAAATACATACTTAATAGTAGGATTATCACCTGCCATATCCCATACCCATAGCAAACCATCAGCAGCACCCAATGCAAATAAAGTGCCTAAAGGATTCCATGCTATAGAAGTAACCTCACTTTGAGGTTTCGAACCAGTAGATATCGAAGTAGATTTAAGTGTAGTATCTGCACTTTCAGATTCAACGTGAATTCTAAAGAAATCTACTTGAGATTTCGAATCAGCAATTGTAAGCTCATCATAATTTACAGGACTCCATTGCATTTCAGATGACCTTAAACCTTGATCTACATGATGAGACCACACGGGAGATATATTCTCATTAAGTTTGCTTACAGATGGTATAATGTAAGGTTTTGTTTCAACTACAGGTGCATCTTCAGTAGCAGTATAAGATTGAGAGAGTATTGGATCACGAGTTTTCGTTGTCCAATCATTAGTTGATGTTTCGAACATGTATTTCTTTTGAGCAGAATTATCATTAGGATCACTCATACTTGAATCTCCGTCAGCATCACTATTAGTTAAAATTTTATTCTGACCAAATTCAAGTTCTGGCAAACCTTTTGCACATTGTTCAAGCTGTTTATATAATAAGCCACGTTGAACTAAAGCAGGTAAATCACCTGGTTGAATAAGAGGACAAAGTATAGGATCAAAGGTATGAGCACCTGACTCTTTTTGAAATGAGTTTAAAGTTTCAGAATAACCATTCTCACAAAGGTACCTCCAAATAAGGTAATTGAGCTCGTCCGAAGACAAAGACATAATGGTAAAAAGAAAAATATTTATCCCGTTATTTCCGTGAATGGTTTTTATTCGTTTTTGATAATAAGGAAAGTGAAGGTTGGTAGAAGCAATAGATATGTGTACAAATGGTTGCCATGGTAAACTGTAAAAGGGTTAATAGTTTAAGCCCTCTTAACATAATTTATTTCTCGAGGGTTTAACCGTTACTTCTTCTCTTTTATAAGACGCGTTCGATTCCGCACTGAAAGCGAGTTACATGAAGTAGAAAGCTTTTTTAAGCTGTTTTGCGAAAATAGAATGAATATAAATATTAAGAGTGCCGCGGTAGCTGCAGGCCTTCTTGTATTTGGGACTGCTATTGCAGCATTACTGGCATATCCTCCATACATTGTAATTTGGCCAGGTACATCCATTATATATCCATGGGTTCTTTTGACTGCAAGTTTAGTTGAGTACACACCTATGACATTACTTTTAAATGCAGCACTGATATATGGTAGTTGTAATTACTTTGAAATAAGCTGGAGTAGAAAGAAGTTGATTAGATTTATAGCCGTAATTGCATCGATATCTAACTGTATAGCATGGCTTACATCAATAACATGTGCAACACTTGGGTTCACATTTTATATAATGGGAAGCAGTTCAATATGTGCAGCATTTATTGTTGCATTTGGACAAGCAATACCTGAAGAAGCCGTTGATCTTGCTCCATGGTTGACACAATATGGTATCAAGATCAAATTCAAAGTACGTAAAGGTGCTATATTGTATGTTGCAGTTAATTGTGTATGTAGTTTAATATATTCTAAGCTACGTCAATCTGCTGTTTTATCTGTTATTGGATTCTTTGTAGGATACATCTATTTACGTGTGTACAAAAGAACAGAGAATAACGTGAATGTAGTAGTTATCGGCGATCCTTCAGATGCTTTTGCATTAAGTGAACTCGTACCGAGATGGGCAGGGCCACTTGCAAATATATTAAGCTCTCAGTGTTATTATATAGCCAAGGCAATTGGTATTATACCGAGTGATAATACAGGAAATAGTTGTAGTAATTATCGTCCTATATGGGCAGTTTCAGAAAATGGAGGATCAGGACCTGCTGGGTTTATTAGAGCATTGTTAAGTAGAAATGATGATGGGCTAACAGGTTCAACATTACCTGTATCAGAGCGTGTAGCAGAGCATAGAAGAGCTATAGCATTGAATGCTTTGAACGAAGGATCATCACAATGAAGTTTTACCAAAATTTACTAAATGACAACAAATTTGATTTTTTATTCTAATAATGACAATGGATTATTTCATCACCTCTTTGTATCTTATTTATTTCGTTTATAAATTAGAAAAGGTCGTATTGTAACATGCATGCAATGAAGAATAGATGATCTTGATTTATATTTTCCTTTTATATCAAAAAAATCCAAAAAAAGCAACAAAAAAGGCACTGCCACATCTTGTAGTGTATTTTTGTTAAGGATAAAATACATCAAGAAAACTATCCTATTTCAGCTATCAGCAGGCATATCTATACGGGCACCTTGCAAGCCAGCACGATTTTCAGTTTGCTCATCTTGTTCATGTTGCTCTTCAGAAACAGCATCAGGATTTTCATCCTCTTTGTTTGAATCAGGAATAATGCCATTCTTTGCAGCATCTAGAGCAGCTGAATGATCTTCAGCAGCATGCTTTTCAGAATCCTCAGTAGCATCAGGATTAGGTGTGTCTAAGACTTCAGGAGAAGCTAAAATGCTAGGATTTGAGATATCATTAACAACAGGAGCATTTTTGGAGTTTGAATTAGCAGCAGTAGTTCTTGAACTCCAAAAATTGTTCAAATGTTCTTGACAAGAGCCACTATTATAAATACAATCAGAGAAAGCTACGACAAAGTCGCCAGGCTTATAAGCAGACTCTTCATCGCCACCATCGGCCACAGATGAAAACATTCTTTGTGGAATAAGAGCCATTCGAGACAGAACAGTAGGGTGCCACTGTAAGATATGAAGTAAAGCTCTGCGATCACTATTTTTAAATTCATGGAATGATCTGTATAAGCGATCGAACCAAACATCCAAAAAGAAAGAAGAGAATTCACCACCACAAACAATAAATGAAGAAGTACCTAAACCTTGAGTATCGCGAGCCATAATAAACTTGATACGATCTACGGGAGTATACTTATAAGTCCTTATAGGGCCTTCAGGGGGTACGATTGAAACACCGCGCATCATAAGAGAGTCAAGACGAGAAGGTTTGATTATATAATCATACAAATCGACGGAGGGATTCATAATTAAAGCACTTTGATCAAGATACCAAAAGTATTTAGCATTAGGATATTGATTAATAGCAGCACGCATTATAGGTGGTTTAGCCCATACAGGATCAGTACCATCTAAAGTATTCTCGAAGTCAGAAACATAACGAATATAAAGGCCATATTTATGAGCATCAGCATATTCTTTTCTATTCTGAACTAAGCGTACAAGATCATCATTTGAATAATATCTATGATCTAAACCTGTTACTATAATGATTTCAGGGCCATCATAAGAATCAGAAAAAATGGAAGAGATTAAGTAATAGATAGTAAGTATTACGCCTAATAATATGAGTAGATATCTTCCAATATAGTACAAAGAAGAAGTATTCTGATGTCCAGAACGACTACTAGGATTAAATTTGTCTTGCATGTGTAAGTGTTCAAGCCTTAAAAGCATACGAGAGTCAGTTTTTACGTGACAATCAAAGTAGGGAGCAAAAGGGGGTGTGCAAGCGTGTGTATGTGTGTGTGAGTGTGTCTGAGAAGAAAAAAGAGATGAATAGAGCAATTCAAGATAATTAACAAAAGAAGTAAAAAAAGGGGATTTACTTTTTGTTCTTAAAAAGAAAGAGAAATAGACTGTTATTGTTTGAAGTTCCCCTTTTTCTTCTTTTGTATTTGACTGTGCAGTGTTTTCTCGTGTTCTTTCGAAATTGGTTGGCAGAATAAAGAGAAAGAATGAAAAAATGGTCCTTAACAGCCGCATATCAGGGTAAAGCATAGACCTATTAAAGGGCTAATATGAAGTCTGTATACAGTAACATATAGAGTAATAAGTAGGGCGTTGAAATTTAGATAAAACACCGGGTAATTCAGAGCAATTTTTGAAAATTGTATAAGGCATAAATGTACCTTAGTTTACACCATCTCCCTTTTCCCCATTAGGCAACCGGAATGAGATAGCCAGATAAGGTTCTTAAGAGCATGAAGAAATACAGAAGGCTGATTGTAGAGAAATAAGGATCCTGTGACATAATAAGAAATAAAACAAGAAAGAGGCAGAAAGCGAAGCAAAAAGATCAAAAGTAATTTAGAGTATTTTGTATGTTAAGATTTGTACACAACATGACTGTATAGGGTGGTCGGTGTAGAGAGTTATAGACGATCGATAAGAGTATATGGAAAATTGCGGGTTAACTTAAGCCCGAAAAGCCAATAGAATGATTAGTATATAGAAATCTAAAAGAATATATCCTATAAGGTTTAAAAGATAATTGAAAATCTGGGGAAACAGTTTGCAAAATTATAGAAATTATCCGGGGAAGCGGAAATTTAGTATGATGCTTGTTGTTCGATTTAACGGTTTGTCACTATGTTACGCCTTCAGGGTATTTTAATATACTCATTAGATACTATTCTATGAAGTATGAGACAAGAGTTGTGAGGGCAGTATGGGATAATTGAAAGGTGAATACCAGTAATAAGCTTTAGTAGATAGGAATAGCATAACCTAATATGAAAAAGCGATATATGAATACAGATCAGAAATCGGCCGATCGGATTTTATGGGTTTCTGTAGAGATATATTCTACTTTTGGATAGATGAGAATAAAACACAAAAAGGATACAGACCGCGTAGTACATGTTGACAGTAACGAGCAGAGAAAATCTATCCTATAGATATCATCATAGAAACCCCCCTTCCCCCTCTTCCCTGATTCGTACATTCGGATGATTTTGCTTATAAACATTAATTCCATAAATCTATAACACTTTCTTAATTAGTTAGATAGGCCTAAAAGGAAACACCCAAAGACAGTTCCCGTTTAAACAAAAAGCGTCAAAAACGAATCATCATCTATAATATATACTTTTTACCGCTAATTATGATCGTTTCTGGAGAGGGGGAAAGATGATAAAAGGTATAAACATTCTATCTACCCTATAGTGACAAGTTCGAAGCGATCATTTTAGTATATCGTATCTGTATATATTTTTAAGGTTTTCTATAGGATCAAAATTCTGGGGTTACTCTTTTACTTCTTTTCGATACTTTCTAATTCCCCCGTAGTCCGGATTATTATCTTTCCATTTAAATTTTATCTATAAATACCACTTAAGTTTCCTATATTTTTATCTTTATCTATTAGCGATCAGAAAAAGTGATTTTTAATTTTTTTCTTTTTATATGTAAGTAACTATCCGCAATTGTACAATTGAGTGCGACACATACTTATTGTATATATGTGCTGAGTATGTGATAGTGCCATTTAAGGAGTGTCGATTTCACCCTCTATATACGCTCACTCTGTATGGACAACACACTTTCCTTAACGGATTAACCCCAACCAAACAGTTGTACACTCACACTACTGACTAATAGTTTTTCCCTTTCTATAACACAGACTCTTCACGTTTACTCTTTTCTACCTATTTCTTTATTATGAATACTAACAATTTTGCTGATCTTAGAAAAATGACTAACGCTGTTGTCTATGAAGCTGTAAACGCTAAAACTCATACTCCAACTGAAGAGTACTATTCTAAACATCCGAAGGAGCCTCATCTTAAAGGTCTCGATCACTACCTCGAACATTATCGTAAAAGTATTGAAAACCCCGATGAATTCTGGGCTGAAACTGCTCGTTCTTTACTTCATTGGGATAGAGATTTCGAAACTGTTTGTCACGGCTCTTTCGAACATGGTGATGTAGCTTTCTTTCCCGAAGGTCGTCTTAACGCTTGCTACAATGCTGTAGACCGTCATGCTCACAAAAATCCTGAAAAAATCGCTATCATTTATGAAGCTGATGATGAAGCTGATTCAAGAAAAATCTCTTATGGGGAATTATTGCGTGAAGTTTGCCGTATCGCTAATGCTTTAGTATCTTTTGGTGTAAAGAAAGGTGATACTGTCGCTGTTTATATGCCTATGATTCCTGAAGCTCTCATCGCTTTACTTGCTATCGCTCGTATCGGTGCTATTCATACTGTAATTTTTGCAGGTTTTAGTTCTGGCTCTCTTCGTGATCGTGTAATTGACGCTGAGACTAAAGTCGTAATTACGACTGATGAAGGTCGCCGTGGTGGTAAAACTATCGCTACAAAGAAAATTGTAGATGATGCTCTTGTCGATGTTGACTTTATCGAAAATGTTTTGGTATATAAACGTACTGGTAATGAAATTCCATGGACTGATGGCCGTGATAAATGGTGGCACGAAGAAGCTGCTCGTTTCCGTCCTTATATTCCTCCTGTACCTATGGGTGCTGAGGACCCTCTTTTTCTTCTTTACACTTCTGGCTCAACTGGCGCTCCAAAAGGTGTAATGCACGTTACTGGTGGTTATCTAGTAGGTGCAGCTGCTACTGGAAAGTACGTTTTTGATATTCATGATGACGACATTCTATTTACTGCTGGTGATGTAGGTTGGATTACTGGTCATACTTATGTATTTTATGCTCCTCTTTTACTCGGTGTTGCTACTGTAGTCTTCGAAGGTACTCCAGCTTATCCTACTTTCTCAAGATACTGGGATATTATTGACAAGTATAGTGTCACACAATTTTACGTTGCTCCAACCGCATTGCGTTTGTTGAAACGTGCTGGCGATGAATACATTAATCATGATCTTAGTTCAGTTCGTACTCTTGGTTCTGTAGGTGAACCAATTTCTCCCGACGTCTGGGACTGGTATCACAGCAAAGTCGGCAAAAATGTAGCTCATGTCGTCGACACTTACTGGCAAACAGAGACTGGTTCTCACATAATTGCACCTCTTAGCGGTGTTACACCTACCAAGCCAGGTAGTGCTTGTCTTCCATTTTTTGGAATTGAGCCTGTACTAATTGATCCTATGACTGGAGTTGAGCTCAAAGGAAACGATGTCGAAGGTGTGCTTGCTATTCGCAAACCTTGGCCTTCTATGGCCAGAACTGTCTGGAAATCTCACACTCGTTATATGGAAACTTACTTCAAACCATACCCTGGATACTACTTCACTGGGGATGGTGCTGGAAGAGATCATGATGGTTATTACTGGATTCGTGGACGTGTTGACGATGTTGTTAACGTGAGTGGACATCGTCTTTCCACTTCAGAGATTGAGTCAGCATTAGCTACTCATCCTGCAGTTGCTGAATCTGCAGTTGTTGGTACACCTGATGATCTTACCGGACAAAGTGTAAATGCATTTGTTACTTTGAAGAGTTTTGAAGATCCTGATATCAAGAAGCAACTAATCTTACAAGTTAGAAAATTGATTGGACCTTTCGCGGCACCCAAGAATGTTATTTTGGTTGATGATCTTCCTAAGACACGATCAGGAAAGATAATGCGTCGTGTTTTACGAAAAGTTCTTGCCGGAGAAGCAGATCAACTTGGTGACATTTCAACATTGTCTGATCCTGATGCTGTTGCAAAGGTTATTAAGGCCGTCAATGGACTTAAGGCATAGAATAAAATATATATCCCGAAGAGATATATAGCTGGATTTTGAAAGAACGAAAGAAAGAGAGAATGTTCATATGTTTTATAACGAATTACTTTGCATGGTTTTTACTTTCACATCACTCTTTTTTCTTCTTATTCTTTTGGGTATCTAAAATATTTGTATGTATGTATGTATGCATCTTTATGTTAACAATTAATCATAAACAGCAAGTAACGAACTATCATTAGCTTATGTCATAGTGCCACTTATAGTTTGCAATTCATGTCTAAATCTTAAAAGATCTTAATAACCGTTACATGCATTACGTGGAAGCGCTTGAAGAAGATAGAACATCTGGGATACATTGTAGATTCTAAACGTGCTTCTAGAATAGAACCTTATCTCCGCCGCACTTAGCCACACTTGTTACTAATTTTATAGCGCTTCCTTTCTTTTGCTAATACGCCTCAGAATTCCAACACCTGCTGACTGTGTTATTTAAAACCTTATTGGTCCCTTGGCAAATCTTCGATCTTTACTTCGAATATTTCTTTTACTTCTTTACTGTGCCAAACTCCTTGATAGACTTGCACAATTTCTTTCTTTCTATACTTATATATATATAAAACTCTCAAAACCTTTATCTTCAAGAGTTACGCCTTTGACAGAAGAACATAATAACGTTTTATTAAGATGTTTATATTCTATTACCTGCTACTGATATGTTCCTATATCTTTGCTCTTTCATACTCAAAACCACCTCTTTTAAAAGTGTCGAAACTACATTCTTCTGCACTTACTATATTGACACCTCAACACAAGGTATATCCAAATAAACCATTCAACTTGTTACTCAAATTCTTTTCAACAAACTCTCCTATATCTTCTATATATAATGCTAATACAACCACGCTCAAGTTTATACTTGATCCAGTGATTACACACAACTCTCCTATAATAGTTCAATCATTAGATGGTACGATTGACAATATTTCACCTGCATCTATTAAAGCATTTAAAGGACCTGTCTATTTTGATCATCCTGATCTTGGGTATACAAGAATAGGTTCTTCTCGTTTAACTGTACATGAAGATGGTCCAGCTCCTCAAATACAAGGCGATTTTTCTATAAATGGTGTACAGATATCTATTGCTCCTAAGAGGTACCTTCATGACCCTCCACCTTACGTCTCTGCACTCTACACAGATACAGACATTCTATTATGGTCTGATTACGATAGAACTCCTCTCCCGTCGTTGCCAGATACATTTCGATATGATTTAGATGTAAATCTAGATACTTTAGTATACCAAACTGATATTTTACAAGAGGATATACTTATACCTCGCCAAGATGGCGATGTTAATAATGGGTACAGTGGAGGTATTAATTTAACTGATGTTATTGGAAGCAATGCCGGTTGTCCAACAACCAGACAAATTGCTCTTGTTGGTGTAGCAGTTGATTGTAATTATGCTACTGCTCTAGGCAATGACCCTACTACTATTAGACAGCATGTTATTTCTTTAATAAACTCAGCATCAGCACCTTATGAGTCAGCGTTCAATATTGCATTGGGTCTTAAATCTTTAGTAATTTCAAATGGCACTTGTCCTTCAAATCCACCTTCAAGTGCTCTTTGGAATCAGCCATGCAGCGATTCTTATGTTTTATCTGATCGTTTAAATGATTTCAGCAGTTGGAGAGCAGAAAGACCAGGAGATGGAATTGCTGTATGGACACTTTTGACAAACTGCCCAACTGGTTCAAGTGTTGGGCTCTCTTGGTTAGGCACTCTTTGCAGAGATTCAGTTTTGAGTGGTTCTGATCAAGCAGTAGTAGGTGCTAATGTTGTTGCTAAAACTAATTCAGAATGGGAGGTAATAGCACATGAAATTGGACATACTTTTGGTGCAGTTCATGACTGTACTTCTCAAACTTGCTCACAAGGCTTACAGGATACTTCACAGTGTTGTCCATTATCAAGTAGTACTTGTAATGCTAATGGCGGATTTATTATGAATCCATCTACATCCACCACGGAAACAACATTTTCACAATGTTCAATTGGTAATGTTTGTTCAGCACTTGGACGTAATTCAGTTAGTTCTGCATGCCTTGTATCTAATGCACAAATAAGTCTTGAAGCTGACCCAATTTGTGGAAATGGTATCGTGGAAAGTGGAGAAGAATGTGATTGTGGAACAGCAGAAAGTTGTGCGTCAGATTCTTGTTGTGATGGAACAACGTGCAAATTTAAAAACAATGCAGTATGCGATGATGCCAATGATCCTTGTTGTAGCAATTGTCAATTTGCTATCAATGGAACAGTTTGCAGAGCTAGCATTGGACCTTGCGATCCAGCTGAGTATTGTTCAGGCAGTTCAGCTTTATGCCCATCTGATCACAAGGTTCAGAATGGACAAAGTTGTACGCCTGAAAACACTAATGGAGCTACAGATAGTTTTGTTTGTGCATCTGGACAATGCACCTCTAGAGACCAACAATGTAGATCAATTGTTACAAGTACGACAAACATTACAGCAACAAGAGCATGTGACAGTAACTCGTGTATTCTTACATGTTATGCACCATCATTTGGATCCAATGTGTGCATTAATATGAATCAATACTTTTTAGATGGCACACCATGTCAAGGATCAGGATCATGTCAATCAGGAAGATGTGTTGGCGGTTCAGGGACAGGAATGGGGGATGTGTCTAGTTTCTTTACGAATAATCAAACATGGATCATAGCATTAGGAGCGACAATTGGAGGGATTATATTGTTGATTATTTTGTTATCGATTTTCAAAAGATGTCGAGCAGCTAGGAATGCGGATAAATATGCCGCTGCAGTATCGGCACAGCAGCAATATCAAGTACAACAAGGGCCACCAGTTGTATCATCGTATAATGGGAATTATAATACTGGTAGACCGGATCTACCGCCTGGATATTATAATCCAGAAGCATATGTTGGATATCAAGTGCCAGTTCCTCCAGAAGCAGCACAAACGAGGAATAGTAGATACGCATTTTGATTGGGGATACATGATAAGTGATATGATAATAACGGTATATTATGACGAACGGTATAATAAATGATAAGTGATATGTTAATTGATGTGAAAAATGATATGTTATGACAAATGGTATGACGGATATGAGAAGCAATGCGAAGAAAGACGTGAGTATTTCAAAATCAATTCAATTGTAGTAGCCATTTTAAATATTGATTCCATGAATGATCAAAAAAGGGGGGACTTTTTGGAGAATCAGCTAGTATGACATTATATACTCTCACAAAAACGCATAATATTGAAAGAATAAATATAAGTAAATAAGATAACGGAATAAATAAAAGATTTGAAAAGAATTTTCTTATATTCGATATATCATGATTTTCAGGAATTGATATAAGTTGACCTACAGTATTCTGTATAGAAGATCCAGATAGAAAGATATTCCGAAATACTAAGTAAGGTAAAGAAGTGAAGTAATAAGTCAAAGAATGAGATTGTAGAGAATCAGAATAACTATCATCATAAGGTTCAGGTAATTTTTCGATATCTAATACTATATGTAGAGATTTGCTATTAGAAGTATGTGAAAGAGAGGTGTCTGAATTATTAGTGGTATTATCGTCATCATTAGTTGAATTTGTCGAATTTGGTTTATTAGTTGCAGGGTAGAAGAAATGTTGTCGAGGAGTCATTTTCTTTATGAAAGTGAATAAGCACAGGAAAAATAAAGGGATGTTGAAAAAGAACAAAAAAGGAGACAAAGTGATAAACGAGGAGAAGAAGGATTTATATATAATAGAAGAAAAAAAGCAAAAAAAGCAAAAAAAGAGATGAAGAAGATGAAATTATTGCCAAGAAAAAATAGAACAGAGTATAGTATTTTTTATTCCTTATACTAGCTAAGAAAAATGTAATATCCCATAGAGTAAAGCAAAGCAATAAGAAGAGAATAATAGAAACGATAGTATGAAAAAATACTTGGCTATAAGTTATTCCTTTTATAACTTATAAGAACGGAGATTATCCTATATATTGCTTTTTCGTTTTCTTATAGAATGAGGATTTGCTCAAATGACTATAGAAAGAAATACTAAAGCCAAGAATAATTCATGCCTTTCTTTAAAGAGTGAAGAATCATAAGAATAAAATGTCCCAATAATCTCCCGTATTTTGTCTCTTTTTATCTTTCCTAGACATGCCAATGAGTGTATATTTTTAAGGCATCAATTGATCGATAGGGCGATATATCGATCGATTTGTCTAGGCAAAATATCTCATGATAAGTATAGTTTTCATATCTAACTAAAGATACAGCTAAAGTTATTACTTTATTATTTCATATATCGCAAATTGGAATATTACCTGTAATCCAAATAAAATAATTACACAGAAATGCGTATTAATTTGTATGTTTCATGTAACAAAAAGGCTTGCAGTTAAAAGTTGAAAGAATATGGGGTACATATCCTCATGATTTTAGCTTTTCATTACTTAGGATACTTCGTTTTGATACTTAAAAAAAAGACAAAAAACCAAGAAGAGAAGAGAAAAGTAATAAAATAACAAACAAGATCAGTTTAGAAATATTAAACGCCAATTCTTGGTAGTTGCTTGGTTCTCGGAACAAAAAGTGGAATTGCGATGAGACGTGTATCCCATAGGGAAGAAAACATCCAGTATGGTTAGCTTATGACCGTAACATAATTATCTTATCATACTGTCCTTTCTGATGCCAATTTAATTATAACTTCAATTACATCCAAGGCTAATATACAATTAATGAATTGAGCATATTACATGGGCCATTCATGAATAGAGGTTATATTCTTAAGAGTTGTAATTATCGCTTGAAAAAAAGCCAAATCATAGTGTAATTGGAATGAGTCAGCTAAGGGATAAAATTAAGTGACTCTTGGCATTAATACACAATCATAACCGGTAAGTGGTATCCCATAGATAAAAAAGACCAAAAGCGATAGACGGATAGCCTCCTAACAATGTAAAATACAATCCGCATAACGGTTATATGATTATCTTATGTTTCCAAACTGGTTAAAAGTTGTATTCTTATATACCATAATAGAAAGAGAGAGAATATTGAAGAAAAAGGAAAAGAAAATTCAGTACGAAATAGTGTGTTCTATATATATTTATCCCATAAAGGTGAGATAATACCGAGGAGAGCGAATTCAATGGAGTATAAAGCCGTACCATAAGATAGATCTTTATATATCCCATAATCGGTAATAGAAGAGTAGAATGATGCATAATAATATTGCTCAATTAGAAACAAGATTTACCGGATGTAAAGTCTTTAAGGATAACAATCTAAGCTTGGGGGGGTAGATAGGTCGGCATCTTCAGTGGTTCAAAAAGACGTTCAATTAGTGCATCATCAGCCAATAGAATCAGCCATGCATATATTGGTCCTTAACAGGTAACTTAAGATATTATTGCAGAAAATCAAAGAAGGGTAGGGTTAATAAAACTTTAATGAAAATAAGCTTCACAATTTTTTAAAAATCATCAAAATTTGTGGCATATTCCTCTACAGAATCTTGAAATTAAAACTATTTACTTCAAAATTTATCCAATACCTTCATCTAGATTCTAGCTATTTGAGAGCTAAATTATATGTATGGAGCTATTCTTGATGGCGAGTTAATGGGCAAAGTAGTGACGGATTTTGAACCACTGAAGGTGCCGACCTATCTACCCCCCAAGCTTATATGATATGAAAATAGAATAATAAAATCTAATTTCTTGTAAGATTGGCCTAACCGATTAGAATGAAATAATGAAAGAAAAGTACAGTGATAAATTGAACTTGATCTTCAAAATCATAAATTCCGGATAGTTAAGTAAGTATTGTCTCCATAGAGAAAATATGCCCAAATGATGTATTATTTCTTTGTTAATACTCGGGAGAGTATATAGAATAGCGACAAAATCTATTATTCTTTATTGAATCATTGTACTTATCATTGTACTTAATGGGCCATAGTCTTTCTTGTCAATTAAATCAAATTCTTTCGAAAATAACACGAAATGCTTAAACGATGTATTTAATAAGCTCTCCAATCCCAATTCTGTCATTATTTCAAGATGATGACAATATATATGTGCATAAACTCTGAAAAGTCTTTTAAATATAGTCTTAACTAATGGTATAAAATTCTTAGGAAACTGAACACCTATTCTCGAAGGAAATATTTGCTCATTGTCAAAATGTGATTGTACCCATGCCATCAATAATTCAATATATTCTGGTGCTGATACTGATGTCGGTCTCTTGAATCTTTCAGGATCTTGCCATAAATATTCATACGCATCTGTCGCTTTCATTATTGGACATATCTTAGGCGAACAAAACTCCGTAACAACCCCATATAACATATTTATTTGATTATAAAAATCAACTGTATTAACAGCCAACCATTCACAAAGATCTTCTCCTTCAGGCAATTTTACTGTCTTTTTTAAAGAATCTGATCCAAGTGTTGCTTCTGCATATTGTCTTAGTTGATATTGTGAACTTCCTTCTTTTGAAGTTTTTGGTCTAAATGTTCTTGCTGATTTCGAATTTAAGGCTTGTAAAAAAGACATTTTATAACTTCTCTGTTTACTTTTAGAATGTTGTTTACGTTGTTTAAGTTCGTTCCTTTCATCACTTTCACGATCTAATAGTATTATCTGTTACCCTCTCTTATACATACTATTTATTTACTTTCAGTTATAGTTCTCTCCCCACATTCCCCCTTCATCTATCCCAAAACAACTTACCGTTAAGTTATATCTTAGGCTGGAGTGTATTCGCCACGCCATAATAATAAAATCAAGCATAAGCGTAGTATTCACCCACACGAATATAAGCTAAAAATTAAGAACACACAACAGTAACTTGTCTTCCTTTTATATCTTTGCTTTCTTCCAATTTTTAGTGAAACCCACAAGAATTATCGTATAATTTAGTCACAAGAAATTCATGTTTTTTTATATTGGATTTTTTAATTGGAACAAAATCTCAAATCTCTGTTACTTAGTTTGACCCTTTATCTTTTTGACATATTGGACTCATACATCGTCATCACTTTAAATCTGACTAGCACTAGCGGTTACACTTAATCACTTTACATCATATCGTGTCTTGTTGTTTTAGCTGTGTGTTTATTTTTTTACCCAAGATAGTCTTTTTAATTAAGTTTGGCTAGACTTCTTAATTAGTTACCTAAACACGCTATCCTTTCCTTAAAGATTTCTATCTTTTACGCTAAGCATTCGCAGGCTGGCTCTTCGCTTATCCCTCTTAAGCCTCAACTGCCATTATTTCTTTATTCTTTCCTTACTTAGCGCTTTTCCCTTACCTTAATTTACAGGGGAACCCGCTTTTCTGAATTACCTTCCCTTCTTACTATAGTGACTCCTTTATTCTACGTACATCCTTCCCCCGTTTTACGCTACTGTTGCCTATCAAACCATTACGTTTACCTTATTTTTTTCCCTTCCTAATATTCTCATTTTTACTCATTCCTCATACATTTTCACCTTTTTTCTATTCTTATTTCTACATTATAAATAACATTTCCCGCAATTTATTTGTGTTTTTATTCTTTCGATTACAATCTATTCTTCTCCTCTTGTTTTAAATACAACCTTTATACTTGGGATTTTATCATCGGTTTCTTGCCTCATAATACCTTTTTCTCTCACCTGACATATCGATAGCAGTATTTCTTCAATTTTTGCTTTCTTTCCCTCTGTATACCGATCTCTATCTACGTCATATTTATTCCCTTTTATTTACCTGTCCCTTTTTTTGTTTGTCTTATATTTGATCGGTTTAACACACATAGAGGTCCCTGGTTTCTGAATATAGCTCTTTTTTTTCAAGCTCTCACACTCTCTCTTCTCCCGCCAACTTGTATCGCATTTCTTCCCTGTTCCTGAAGTGCCCTGTTTTTTTATTTCGCTTTTTGTTTGCGTCTGTCTGTGGGGGTTTGCTTGTTTTGTATTTTTATTTCTCCTTTATATACCAACTTTTTCCCTGAGTTGTTTTCTAAAGAATCTTCTGCGTCATTGTTTTTTCATCCTTTTTTTTCTGTACTTTTATTTCACATTAAAGAACTTAAGTCAAACAATAATGAGTGCGGCTACTGCTCGATCAAGACCTCAAGACTCAGCTTCAGCTATTCCAAGAGCTGCACCTGCTGCTTCAAATGGTACTTCTGCTATCCATCCTCCCCCAACTTCTACGGCAGTTTCAAACACTCCTGCAAATGCTCCTCCGCAAACTCCTTCAGCCACTGCTGACGAACTTTCTTCTTATCAGAATTGGCAAGTCCTTGTAGAGCAGACAATGATATCTTTGGGGAAATTAGCGGAGTATATGCAAGAGTATGATATAGCTATACGTTCTTATGAAGCAGCTTTGATGAAAAACCCTTATTCTGTTCCTGCAATGCTAGGTGTAGCTAATTGTTATCGTGTAAAAGAATTATTCTCTCAAGCTGTTGAACATTATCAAAATGTTGTTCAGCTACAACCTGAAAATGGCGAGTTCTGGGCTTTACTTGGTCATTGTTATCTAATGCTCGATGATCTTAATCAAGCATATGCTGCTTATCAACAGGCCCTTTATCATCTTAGAGATCCAAAGGATCCAAAACTTTGGTATGGAATAGGTATACTTTATGAACGTTTTGGTTCTCTTGAGTATGCTGAAGATGCATTTTCTCAGGTAATGGAAATGGACCCAAATTTCGAGAAGGCCAACGAAATCTATTTTAGATTGGGGATAATATACAAACAGCAATATAAATATTCTCAAAGTTTAGACTGCTTTAAATATATCCTTCACAATGCTCCGAAACCGTTAACAGAAGTAGATATATGGTTTCAGATCGGTCATGTCTATGAACAACAAAATGAATATATCTTTGCAAAGGATGCTTATGAACGTGTCTTAGCTGAAAATCCAACTCATGCTAAAGTATTGCAACAACTCGGCTGGCTTTATCATCAACAGAATACTTCTTTTGCAAATCAAGAGCTAGCCATAAAATACCTTCATGAATCTTTAGAGTCTGATAGTCAGGATGCGCAATCTTGGTATTTACTAGGAAGATGCTATATGGCTCAACAGGATTACCCGAAAGCTTATGAAGCTTACCAGCAAGCCGTCTTTAGAGAAGGAAGAAATCCTACATTTTGGTGCTCTATTGGTGTTCTCTACTACCAAATTAATCAATATCGTGACGCTTTAGATGCTTATTCTCGTGCAATTAGGCTTAATCCTTATATTTCAGAAATTTGGTATGATTTGGGTACGCTTTATGAAAGTTGTAACAATCAAATTACTGATGCTTTAGACGCGTATCAACGTGCTGCTGAGTTAGACCCAAGCAACCCTCATATCCAAACAAGGCTAAACAAACTACGTGTTCAACAACAACAGCAGCTTCAACATCCTCAAGTGTCTCAACAACATGTTTCTATTTCTGGTCAAGTTCCTTATCATCCATCAGATGCACCTCCTGGTTCATTTCCACCAAATGCTGCTTCTCATTCTAGAGCACCATCTGATTCAGCTGCTCCTTCTGAAACACTTGAACCTGCAGCTTCTGCATCTGGTGCTTCTATGTCCTCCAGACCTACCGATTTCCCTAAACCTGGCCAGTCTCTTTCAGAAGCTGCTGCTCAGAATGGCGGTACTCCTGCTGGCCCATATGGTGCTTGGAATGCTTATCCTGGTCCACAACCTCAACATTCTCTTAACCCTGTACAGGCTTCTGATTTCCCTCACCCTGGTGCTCATCCTGGATTTGAAGCTGAGAAAACACAGCATCTTAGTGGTCCTTCTGGCCCTCCTGCTTCACTTCCTGGGATGTTCTCCAGAGATGCTCAACACCCTCCTTCTGCTGCAGAAAAAGATGGCGAGTCTAATCCTACATTGCCTCCTATTCAGAGAGATATGAGCAATCAAGCACACACATTGCCTTCTATTTACGCAGACAGGCCAAGAGAGCAAACCAATAGTTTACCACCTCCTCCTATTCCATCGCATCAAGATTCTCTTGATCGAGAAAGGCAATTGTCGGTGAACCAAATTTCTAATACGTCTATTCCAAGGCTTCAGACTTCAGCTCAAGTACCTGTACCGCAGGCCAGAGGGTTTAGTCCTCAAGCTCAGCAGCTTCCACCGCCAGCTGCATTGGCTGTAGGAACTGCTGATACAATCAAGTCTTCTACAGAGGCTCAAAAGAATCAAAGTATATCTGATGTGTTATCTGAGCCCAAAGTAGCAGTCGATTCACCCAAAAATAAATCTTCTGTATCTGAGGCTCCTGCTTCACGTCAAGCTGAAGAGAAGTCTGCAAAAGCTGAGTCTTTAACTGCGAGTATGTCAACTGTAACTTCTGCAACGACCTCAACAGCTGTTTCAGCAGCTGTGAATACTACTTCTGTTTCTCTAGGTAACGACAAATACATGAAAGGTCATGATAGGCCCGAGACCTTAGTGGATCCAAAGACAACTTCTGCACCGGCTGAACAGTTAGCAGGGAATAAAAGATCTGGAGATGATATTTCAGGACCTAATGGAAAACGTGTCAATACTGGAACAACAAAGACAGAAGTGGATTGGTCTAATAGGAATGTTGCTCGTGTTGTTGATGAAGATATGGATTATGATGATGACAAAGATGACGAGCCTAACAGTGCTAGTGAAAGTATACCTAGCAGCTCACGTACGTTTACAGGAGAGAATAATGTCGACGCTAGTATAAAGATTGATGCAGTTGCATCTATTCAGAAAGAAGAGGAAAGTTCTGTTAGTATACCTGCAACATCAAGCACACCTGTCAACAGCGAGGTCGTCAAAGCAACAGAGAATGCAATTACTGAGGGGACTTCTGAAGTACTGGCTAACGACAAGGTTGCAGTTCCCGAAGTTTCTAAAATTGAAGAATCAATTGTTGAGGCTGTTCCAAGCACTTTTGGATTTTCTGCTTTGAACGCTATACATTCATCTGCTGCCCGTACAGCACCAGCACCTGCGCTTGAAGCACCAGTAGTTCCAGCTATACAGGCAAGTTTAGAAAAGGACAGTGAAACAGTTAAGAAAGATGAGCAAGAGGAGCCATCTACAAAGCCTGAATCAGAAGTTCCAGCAATAGCTGCGGAAGCCATTCCAGTAGTTGTTGTGCCTAGTGCTTTTGTTGCAGATGCTAATGGGTCTTCTAAAACTGATGAAGAACCTGCAAAGTCGGGAGACGAAAAAGCAAAGGCTGTTGAAAGCACAACAAGTGATGCAAATGTTGAAACTAGGAAAGATACTGGAGATGCTACTGAAGCTGAAAGTGAAACAGATAAGCCTAAATCTTAAGCAAAAGAACTCGATATTTGAAACCGAGATGAGATTATTTGACTTTTCTATATAGGATATTTATTTTATATAAATTGGCTATTGTTTAATGTTATTATTATTTTTTGTTTTGTAATATATTACAGATTATTGTGTTCAAGTATTTTTAAGATAATAAACATAGTTGTGGGGAAACTGGATTTTTGTCACACACTTTTGAACTTTCGAGAGAGACTTTGTACAATTCAGCGCAGACAAAGAATACCCTATAAAAGATAGCATAAGATATTAATATCTTATACTCCTTTATCGAGATAGGAGGTAATAATAATACACCTATAGCCTTCTAAGGGACTGGGGAAAGCTTTTCAGGTGTTCCCTACAACTCTGCTATAACTTATACATCAGTATAAAGGTTATAACCGTTATAAGTGAAAAATAATTATTTTAAGTTATCAAATTAAATTATCTTTTTTAACTGTTAGATGTAACTTAACCGGTTATATATTAATTATAAATAAACCGGTTAGGATATTAATTAACGGTTATAAAATAGTAAAATATGCAGCAGAAAAAATAAGAGGTGTCTTTTAAGTAATAGTTTGGTTGCCAAAGAAACACATGAAAGCCGTAGTTTTCCGAGGAGGTGGTCATTGTAAAGAAAAACGTAACCTCAACACCATTCAGAGAAAAAAAGAATTATAAAAAGTGAGTTATATATTTGTCGTTTTTCCTTATATAAAAAGGAAATTGTCTTCGATTGTAATATAAAAAGTTAAAAGGCGATAATAAAGATGTTTTCTCGTGTAATGTTTGCTGGTTCTCGTGGTGCTGCTTCAGCTGGAGTTGCCCGAAGAAGTGTTCAATTGACAGTACGTTCAATGGCTTCAAAGGTAGATGCTGAACCACCAGTTCAATTGTATGGTGTTGATGGCACTTATGCTAGTGCGTTGTATACAGCAGCAGCTAAGAGTTCAAGTTTGGATGCTGTTAGTAAGTCATTGAGTACTTTGACAGCTACTCTTGCAAAGGATAAGAAATTAGGGGAGATTTTGTCTGACCCTGCTTTGTCTGTTAAAGATAAGGAATCAGTTGTCGATATTCTTAGTAAATCAATTGGTGCCGATAAGACCACTGCGAACCTTTTGAGTGTTTTAGCCGAGAACAATCGTCTTGGACTTGCATCTCGAATTGCCGAGAAGTTTGATGTCCTTATTAAGGCATACAAGGGAGAAGTTTCTGCTACAATTACAAGTGCACAAGCACTTGATTCTAAGACATTGTCACGTTTAGAGTCAGCCATTACCAAATCTAGTTTAGTTGGTGAAGGTAAGAAATTGAAGCTAGCTAATAAGGTTGATGGAGCTATCCTTGGAGGTCTTGTTGTAGAGGTTGGCGATCGTACAGTTGATCTTTCTATTGCAAGCAAGATTTCTAAATTGAATAAGCTTGTTACCGAGTCAGTATAAGTTAAAGGTGATGATATAGTCTTTTAGTTATAAGATATTCTTTGATTATGAATGTGAAGTATAAACTTTGCTTCATATGCAGTAGATAAAAGCGTACTTTAGTTAGCATGAGCGTTGCGTATTTGACCGTGAGTCTGAAAGTATAGGTAATGTAAATGTAGATGCAAAATAGTAGCTAATAATGAGCAGGATCACATCTTTCACGGCAGCCTTTGTGCAGCCGCTATGATTTCTACGTAGAGTATACTATTACTTGGTTAGTAGGTGGATTAGAAAGTAGCATAGATAGATTTCATTAACATGACACATGACATTGAATATCTTCAAGAAATCTGTTGACATCCCATTTTAGCCCTACAGTCAGTAGTCATACAGGCGGATATGTTCATTAGGTATACATCATACTACAAGGATAAGTTATATATTTTTAATCAATCAAATATGCAGTATTTTTTGTAATAAAATTATGCAAGTAATAACATTTGAATATAAAAATGGAAAAAAGTATGTAGTATTCAAAGGAAGATCTTGATGTATTTTAAGTTTCACCGGTAAGTTAATTAACTTAAGTTATTTCGAAAAGTGTATCCCATATCCCCATATCCTAGAAGCAAAGGTAGGGCTGTATGAATATAAAATGGATCGTTCGAGGAAAAGTAACTGAAGAGATTTAGGAAATTTTTCTCATCACATATACCATAGAAAATAGGAATCGATTTTATTGAGAATAAAATAAAATGACAATTTCTAATAAATTAATTAGACAAAATACAGCTTCTTTGAGAATACAGAGAGCACTTTTAAGTACGAAGAGTACAGCTAAACCTAGTACAACAGTACCAGATGTTAACACATTTCTAAAGAAAATAGGTAGAAAAACTGAAGAACATTTAGAATTGTTTGAAACATGGGAAGATTTTATTACAGCAGATTCAAGGAAACTTAAAGATTTAGGTGTAACTAATGCAGGACAAAGAAAATATATATTAGAATGGAAAGAGAAGTATAGTCAAGGTATCGAATTACAAAGTAGTAGAGAGGGAGTAAAGAAATTTGGCGGTGAAAGAAGAAGATCAGAAGTACTTCATAAATTAAGAACAACAAACAAGAAATAACAAATAAATTAGAAAACTTTTTCGTTTTTTATATAGTGGTATGTGAAAAAAGTCATAATGTTCAAATGTATGAAAAGCTGTAGATATGTTTTTTAATTGCTTATAATTGAGCACCTCTAGCTGTAAGATCTTCACGGGCTTGCACAATTTGTGTCTTAAGTTCAGCATAAGCATCAGGGCAATTATTAAAACTAAAAACACCATAACCAAGAGAAAAAAGAATGTAAGAGCCAAAAGCGACAAGCAACCAAATAGGAAGTACATTGATTACAAATTCAAGATCTTTGCTAGGAACTGGCACAATGCCAAAGTAAAACATAGCCCATAAAGTACCAAAAGTTGAAGTTGCTGATATAAAGCGATGTGCTCTGGAATAAGGAGTAGTAGACATAATTGATAAAATGCGTAGGGTACTGCGGTGAAGTTGAAGGTGATGGTTAATGAAGTGTTGCTGGCAAGTTATTATTTAACGGGTTAGAAGAGAAAAAAGCCTACCCCGTGATGCACGGCTGATACAACCAGTGGATTTTGAGTTTTTAAAGATTGTGCAACATTTGATCTTAGTATTTTCGATAATTTATGCTCCTTCACAGATATTTCTCCCATAAAGCATGAATGCAATATACTTAAATAAACTTGCGACAGACTTAGGTTCTGCACTAGATGAAGAAAGGGATGTTTTAGAAAAATCAATGGATATTCATGCAATAGTTAACCTTATTCAAGATGAACAAAGTGACGTTGAGTTATCCAAAGCTGCATGGAGAGTTATTGCTAATTTTATGATTAATTCTGATTCAAGAAGAAAAATATTAATAAATCTTCGCATACTGAAGTACATAGAGTTGTCAATTGAGTCGGAAAACGTTTTATTACCTTATGCTTTAGGTGCTTTGATTAATATTGCTATAGGCAATGATGTTAATGATTTTTCAATTGAATTGATCTATAAGATTTGCTCCATTGAACCTTCAGAAAGAAGAGATTATGCGTTAGATATATTGTTTTCAAAAGAATTATTTTCTACTGCCGTTGACTGGAAATATATCTTTACAACTCTATTATCTTCCGCATGCACTTCTGGCAGATATAAAGAATCATTTGAAGCATGCGATGAATTAGTTTCATTACTCACAATAATAATGGATCATTCTGTTAAAATAACAGAAGCTGTTATTATTGATCTAAATCGATTGTTTATGCATTTGGCTGCATTTCAACCTTCCTCCCTATATGCATTTGCAATTGCAATTGCTGATCATTCAACACCTCCGAATTTGTCGGAGCTTTCAGATGATACATTAGAAAATTGGAAGATTTTACTTTCAAAGCCTTTCCCTTTACCTTATTGTATTACCTCATTAATTGGTAATGGTATACATTCAGACACTGATTCAACTATTGCCTTGACTCATAACTTTCATAGAGCTTTAATAGACAATATAGAATTAGTTCCTGAAGAGTATAAGATTGGTTTACTTCATTATACTTCACATACTCTTAGAAACATATCTATTTCACCTGCTAATAAGGCACCATGTGCTGCTGCCGGTGCGTTAGAATTAGCACATTCATTAATCAACAGTACACAGAATGAGTCATTGTTGTTTGATGGAATATCTCTTTTAAGAGTACTTGTATCGAATTGTTACGAGAATACCATCGCTGTTACTAGAAGAACTTATTTGAATACCTTGATCAAAAGTTACGATTTACAAACTAATTCCACTATTAGATTTGAAATTGCAAGATTGATGTTTTCAATATTAAGAACAATTTCAAAAGTTCCTGAAGATCCTACTTTATTTTTTCTTGTTGAAACATGGTCTAACCTTTGTCATGTACTTCAAGAATCAATCACCCAAGATATATTCCAGCCACTTAAATCCGAAGGGATTTTTACACTTGCATGTATTGCTTCTAATACAAGCTTACAGGAATGGATATGTGTCTTCTTAGCAAAAAATGAAGACGTGTGCACTTCTTTAAAGCAAACCACAAACGCTGATCAAAAGAATATGCTGGTTATTGCATCTGTCATTGATCCAAATTCTGAATCTGAACATTTGAAATCACTTTATAAAGTTTACAAGAATGCTGTTGACCAGTCAACGTGAATTTTACAAAATACAATAAATTTAATTGACAGTTTAATATGGTCAAATGTTCACATGAATGATGAATGGTTTCGAAATAATTAGAGTTTTTCCTATACTTTCTTTTATAGTGCCTATTTTTTTTTGCACCACCGAGAAATCTCTCTTTTTTTTTGTTTATTTTCAATCCCGAATAGGTTTTATTCCCCTTTTATTTTTTCTTTCTTTTATATTTTTAAAAATGGTCGTCAGAAAGCAATCAGCTAATTCCAAAACAAAAAATATAACATCTGCTTCTGCTTTAGAAACTGCAAGAGCTTCAAGCGTAAATGTTCCACTAAGAACTAGAGGCCATAGAAGATCAAGTTCTGCTATTATGTCAAGAAGAAAACTAAAGCCTATATTAACTAAAGCACTCCCTTTGAATTCAGAATTACTTAATGTTTTTGTATTTGGAACTGGTTCCATGGCTGAATTGGGCTTGGGCCCTGCCGCTGCAAACAAGGAAGTTAAAAGACCTAGACTTAATCCATTTTTAATTGCTGATAAAGCTCATATTGTCGATGTGGCTGTAGGTGGTGCACATACTTTAGCAATTGATTCTAAAGGTCAACTTTGGTCTTGGGGCTGTAATGATATGGGAGTACTTGGCCGCGAAACAGCTGGCGAAGAGGTGCTTAGAGATATGGATGATGATGACAGTGATGATGAAGATGGTGATTTGAATCCTAAGGAGTCAACTCCTGATTTAGTAAACACACCAGAAGGTCTGTCTTTTGTTCAAGCTGCAGCTTCCGATAATATGTCAGTAGCTGTTACCACAACTGGTGAAGTATGGGCTTGGGGAACTTTTCGCTGTAATGAAGGTCTTCTTGGGTTTTCGAAGGATATAGATATTCAGAGGACTCCTACTAAAATTGAAGGCTTAGAAGGTATCACTAGAGTTGCTGCTGGAAAGGATCATATATTAGTTTTAGATGCATATGGCACTGCTTATTCATGGGGTAACGGACAACAGTTTCAACTTGGCCGTCGTGTCTTGGAGCGTACGAGAATGCTTACTCTTATTCCCAGGCAGTTTGGTATTCATGATGCTGTAGGCTTGGGCTCAGGTGAGTTTCACTCATTTGCTATTTTGTCTAATGGTGATGTCGTTTCTTGGGGTCTCAATCAATTTGGGCAGTGTGGTGTATCTTCTCATTTCGAAGATGGAGCTGTGGTTACCCATCCTACCGTTATTCCAGGCTTGACTGGAAAGAATGTTGTTCATGTCACCGGCGGTGAACATCATTCTGCTGCTTTAACTAAAGATGGTGATATTTATGTTTTTGGAAGACTAGATTCGTATGAGATTGGAATTGACTCAAATGATCTTCCAGAAAGCACTACAAGAGATGCATATGGAAAGGCTCGATTTGTTCCAGAACCAACGAAACTTATTAAAGGTCAGAAGCCTGATTTAACACCGGTGGATCTTCCTAAATTTGCTGCCGTTACATGCGGAAGTCATCATACTCTAGCAGTTTCTGTAGATGGTACATTATGGTCATGGGGATTTGGAGAAACATATCAAGTTGGCCAGGGGCCCGAGGGAGAGGACATGGAAATCCCTACCAGAATTATTAATACTGCTACTACTGGCGTTCAAATGAAGCTTGTTGGTGCAGGTGGTCAATTCTCTGTTGCTGCAGGTCTACCAAAAGTAGAATAGTATTATTCTTGCAGTTTATTAAATTACTAAATAGATTGGACCAACAAAATTGATATATTATACATACATATAAAAACTGCATTGACCTAATTAACATACGGATGGCATATAATAAAAAAGTAGGTTGTTCATGGTATAGCTCACTTTTATCCTATCCTATAACTTATCCGGTTAAGTTAAAATCTGTAATTTAAGGATTTACAAAAAAAAATAAAATAAGGTTTGTAAGTTAGAAATTACAAATCGAACCAAAGTCCATAGCAACAGATGTCCAATCGTCCTGTTACCTTCAGAATATCCAATTAGTCCGGATTCTAGAGCATGGCGGGAAATGGGATCCCGTCGGGGTCGTGAAAAAAACGTCCATTTTGGGACTCAACTGTTTTTGAGAAGGGTTAGGGATATAGTTTCACGCTTTTTCATTT